>VYZS01066754.1:0-14163 GCA_013400695.1 Neodrepanis coruscans | reverse complement strand
AACAAAATATTCTATGCTGAGACAGGAAATCTCCCTTATAAAATGTCTTCAAATGTAGTTGTACAGATATGCACTTGTTTCACATACAGGGGTTCTCCCCTTAGATTTGCAACAGCCATTTTCCTTTTCTCTGGTGGGGAATAACATGTAAGGGTACTACTGACAATAGCAGAAAGTATTTTTGCCCACTCTAGCAGCTCCCTGCAGATATTAGGCAGAACCTTGTAGGCGAGTGGCATCATGCTTACAACACCTCTGTATGGCATAGCGATAAACAGAAAGCAGACAGGCAGACTGACAAACCAATAGAATGGTGAACAGAGACTAAATGAGTAGCTAAGTGTTAAACAAGGAATGTGTTGCAGTCAAGAAATTAATCCAGATCTCACAAGTTCTTGTCTAGTGTTTCAAATATGTCAGCTTCAAAAGACAATACTTCTTTCCAGCTAACAACTAATACACTACTTCTAGCTGTATATTATTTTTCTACAGAAAGTAAATCATAGAATTTTTAAGGTTGCAAAAGACCTCTAAGATCATTGACTTCAATCATAAACCCAGCACCACCATGTTCACGACCTAAACCATGTTCCCAAGTGTCACATCCACATGTTTTCTGAACACTTCTAAGGTTTTCACCAGTGTTCCCTTCCCTGGGGAGCCCATTCCATACCTGACCACCTTTTCAGTGAAGAAATTATTCCAAATATCCAGTCTAACCTTCCCTGGTTCAATTTAAGGTCATTTCCTCTCACTTGTCACTTCCTCTCACTTCTTGTCACTTGTTACATTGGAGAAGAGTCTAAGCTCCTCCTTGCTACAGCCTCCTTTCAGGTAGTTGTAGACAGTGATAAGGTCCCCCTTCAGTCTCCTTTTTTTCAGACTAAAGAATCCCAACTCCCTCAGCTGTTCCTCATAAGATTCATCCTCCAGCCCCTTCAGCAGCTTCATTACCCTTCTCTGGACTCACTCCAGCACCTCAACATCTTTCCTGCAGAGAGAGGCCCGAAACTGAACACAGGATTTGAGGTGCAGATTAACCAGTGCTGAGTACAGCAGGAGATGATCACTGCCCTAGTCCTTCTGTTCACACTATTTCTGATACAGACCTTCTGGACCACCTGGGCACACCGCTGACTCAGATTCAACCAGTACTCCCAGGTCCTTTTCTGCCATGCAACTTTCCCAACACTCTTTACCAAGACTGTAGGATTGCATGAGGTTGTAGCGACCCAAGCGCAGCAACAAGCACTTCACCTTGTTGAGCCTCAGCCCATGGACCCAGACTGCCTAGATTCCTTCAGTAGATTATCTTTGTTGCCACTTAAATGCTTCTGTTATGCAGACAGACAGAAATGGAACTTAAAAGAAAAGAATTAATAGATTTGAGAAGGTGTAGACATAAAAGTCAAAAGTATGTTTTTATGCATTTTCTTCTTTTCCCAAGCTGAGAACCAAAAGAAAAAAAAATTCCAATTGACATTATATTCTTTTTGCTTTTGCTTCTTCTTCAGAGTAATTCCAGAAATAAGCAGCCTTTTTATTGTTTATATGAACATTACTATACAGCTGACTAGAAAAAGTGTCAACATTTGATTTGAAACAGGGATAAAAAAGGTCAACTTCTCATCACAGATGGTACATTACAGCAAGATGGTACATTAAAATACATTAAAAATAAGGGGAAAAGTTACAGTGATTAATTTGATTGTATTTTTACTTATATGAAAATAGAACAAAAAAGTAAAAATATTCCCTTGAAATTAAAAAATCCCTTTTGGGAAAGGCTCCATTTTGGTTTACATGCAGCACCATTTTACACAACATTGGCTGTGAAGAGATTTTTTAAGTGGTCTTTAGTGGAATTTATTCTAGATTTAGCATAGCCAAAGGAGCACAAGGAGCCTTGATGCAAATGAGAATCTGTTCTTTAATGTGCACACTACTCAAAGTAATAAAATTTTTATTATTTTTTAAGTTATGTACACCCACTGTGAAATATCAAATATGCATGTTGTAAACACAGTGGACCAAGTTCAGACATGATGTAAGCATGTGTAACTCAAATGACTTCAAAGGGATCACTTGTGAAACAGAATACTACTTAGTATGGCTATGAGTTGCAGGATTCATGCTAAATTCCTGGATCATGTAATTTTAAATAGAATTTTTGAGCAGTATAGTGTTACACAGCATCAGAAAGTAAAGCAGAACTGGGCTGTCAGAAATCTGTGGGGTCAAGTATAAAAAGAATTGGTCCTGACTTCATGCAAGACACACAGAATATTTCAAGCAGCCTAAAAAAAAGCGAAGAAAGAGTGCCAAGTCATTTCAGAGCAAGAATGGCCACCATTGGTTTAAAAAAGAAAAAGCTAATAGTTCATGTACACTGGTGCTGTATATATGAAAAGCAATTATTGTTTAGGCAGTGTGTGGAGGAGACAGAGGGCAAGGAGTAGGACCCCACAGTCCTGGAAGATGGGACCACACTGAGGAAAATGTCATAGAATCAGATCAGCCAGAACACCAGCACACACACTAATACACAGATAGCAGCAGACCAGGTAATATGTGGCATTGATCTCGTGCATTATTCTGCAGAACTCCACTCACTTTTAAACTTTCCAATTTGCATCTGTTGCACTGCCTGGCTGTATCCTTACCAATCAAAGTGCTTTTGGAAAATACAATGAAGTATGCAAGGTGTAGCTTGCAATATTACTTTCTCCTTTTATATTTTTTACCTTTTTTTTATGAAAGAAAAACTAGGGCACTAGATGATTCAAAACCATAAAGACATTTCATCACAGATCATCAATCTGCAGACTAGGAGCTTGAAATCAAATGGAAAAGAAACTCAGCAGAGAAACCACAGACAAGCAATGCTACTGAAAAGAAAGACATTCAAGAATGGAATCAAAAAAGATGGTCAAAGAGAAATAAAGAAATGTAACAGAACTTCTGACTTTTTATGCAGATAAGTCTTGTTCCCAAGTGCTGCCTTTTTAGCAGTGTTGGTCAACGAAGATTTTATCTGGTCAACTTGCTGCAGTGTTTGGTGAGACATTTTTCTGACATACAAGACAAATAGACATGAACTTTATCTCATGAAAGTTGAATAAATTAGTCCATTCTTTCAAAATCACACCAAAGTCATTGTTTTGCTCAAAAAACTCCAGAGGCATTTAATTTTAAATTTTAAAGTTGCAAAAGCAGTCAAATTTCATGATACAAGAGAAGTTTTATTTCTTTCAGCAAGAAGGTAAGTGCCACAAGTGTTCTTTTCTCTCAAAATGAGCCAGTGGCTGACTTACTGTTCACTGTTCCTTTTCTTTCAAAAGATATGGTGACAGGAATAATCTGTGCCCTGAGCAAAAATGTGAAAAGCAACATTTGCTGACGTTTTGCAACTCCGCTTGAAAAAAATCACCTAAGATGGCTTCCTAATTTAAGATCAGATATGAATTTCAAAGTAATGTGAAAAAGAACATACTCATACCAGTATAAAAGCTATTTTTTCAAATGCCAAGTATTAATACCTGAGAACAGATCTAAATAGTCACATTGCACTAGAATTCACTGAGAGACAGGACTCCCAGAAGTGTGAAATACCAATCAATTTTTAAATCATGTTTATTGGCTTCAAGAGGGTTACAGCTGACGTAGCATTTGAATTTTACCCACAGTACAACTTTTCTTGTTTGAACGCTTGTTTGGTTGACCCTATACTTTGATGATATCCTGAAGTTTGTACATCTTGCTACTTAACTGATACTTTTAGGCAGTCAAGGACTGCAACAGCTTACAGAATATGAGAGTAACAAAACCATGCTTCTAAACACAGATTCTGGAGGCTCAGCAAATAAATTAAGTTAGTTTTGACATGTTTCATGCTTTAGAAGTGTGCCAGAGAGCACCTTACATTCAAAATTAATACATGGATTATCTAAGAAAATTTCACACTGCTCAAATAACCCAGTATGCATAGTTCCTCAAAGAACAAAGTAGAGATGAATATATTAGTAAGTCTTTCATAGCAATAAGTGGTGATATTTAAAACCTGTCTTAAAAAACATCAGTAGTCATTAAAAATTTTCTAAGAACCGATCCCCAGAAAAAGGGCTGTAGCTATATATTTATACTTGGCCCCTAAAAAAACAGCCAGGATATAAATGTTTGATATTTTGTATATTGTCATACTTATAAAACAGTGGGTTTTCAGTGTTTGACCTCATACAGATAATATAAAGGGCCAAACCTCAAGCTGCCACAGGTCTACAATTCCAGATACATCCAGTATTGCAGAACATTATTCAATAAATGAAATACATTCAGATCCTGAAAGAGGAGCATACAGAATTCTGAAACTATTCTGTATATACAACTGTGGGATGACCATATAGAAAAAAATATGGGATCACCAATAAGTTGATAATTAGGTGGCTGAAGCAGACCAAATTTTATTTTAAGGACAGTATAATTTTCAGCTCAGACCTGTATTGCAATGGGAAGAAATAGACTGCTTGTTGTGGGTTGAAAGAATGTTTTCGTTTTTAAAGCATAATTTTTTCCTTTTCCTCCCACTCCATGTAAGAATGTGGGAGGGGGTTGGTTCCAGGGGTTTTCAGGGGGGAAGGGAGAGGGAGGGGGGTGTTGGTTTTCGGGGGTTTTGTAGGGGAGAAGGAGGTTTGTTTTTCAAACCTTTTTCTTTGTGTTTTGTAAGAAAAATGAAGTGCAGCAAATAAATCTTGGCAGTTTGCAGTGCGCCCATGGGTCTCTCTGTCGGACTGATGTGCATTTGCCACCGGCCCTGGTCCCAGTCATCCCACGGTTCCGGGGCAGAGTGGGGCTTAGGCTGCAGGAGGCAGCGGTGGTGGCTCCACATCACTGCAGCAGCAGTACAGCAAGTGGCGGCTGCCTCGGCACCGGAAGGGCTCTGATGGAGCAGATGCTCCCAGCAGCCCCCCAGCTGTCCGTGGCTGCTGCAGTGGCAGGTGTGGCCATCAGGTCTCCCAGCCCGGCTGCGGAAGTGCAGCTTGGCCCGCAGTGCCACGGTTCCGCATGGCATTGGGAGCGAGTGCGGCTACTGGTGTCGCACACACACTGGCAGCAGGCCCATGGTGGCATCAGCTCTTGCAGCAAGTGAGCCCACCCCATGGTGGCCGTGGCTGGTGAATGCAGTGAGGCCAGCCCGGGGCTGGTGCTGCTGCACAGAGTGGACCCAGGGTGGCAGAGTGCAGTGCCACAGGTGACCCTGGAGCCCTCAGGGCACTCCGTGGCGCTGATATGGGCAGCAGTGGCATCTCCCCCTCCCAGCAGGCCGCGGCCACGGCATTTGGTGAGAACACCGCTATGTTGCCTCATGGTGAAGTCTCAGGGAGGAGGAGGTGCCCAGCACCATTATCCAATCAGGAGGGGGCCTTCTCCAGAAAGGTGCACCCTATAAAAACGGCAGGCATGGAAGTCTTGCCTTTCCTTCGAGGCTCAGCTCTCATCCCAGTTCCATCTCAGCTCATCTCTTCTGCCCTCTCGGCTCTTTCCCGCGGCCTGGACAGCACTGCATCTGGATCGACAGTGGAGGCAGTGCAGGGCTGAGGAACATGCTGCTCACTAGCTGTGGTATCTCTTCCTCTTGGGTCCCTAGGGTTTCTTTTCATTGTTCCTATTTTCCAGGAGCCCCAGAGCAGGATTAGCGCCACCCATGGGCACCTCCCTTCCTGCCCTTGTTCCACTAGCCCAGAGGAGCATAGTTTGTCCTTTTTGTATTTTTATTGTCTGGTTTTCACAGTTTGTTAAATAAAATTCTTTCAGTTGTTGTTACTCTATTGGNATCCCAGTTCCATCTCAGCTCATCTCTTCTGCCCTCTCGGCTCTTTCCCGCGGCCTGGACAGCACTGCATCTGGATCGACAGTGGAGGCAGTGCAGGGCTGAGGAACATGCTGCTCACTAGCTGTGGTATCTCTTCCTCTTGGGTCCCTAGGGTTTCTTTTCATTGTTCCTATTTTCCAGGAGCCCCAGAGCAGGATTAGCGCCACCCATGGGCACCTCCCTTCCTGCCCTTGTTCCACTAGCCCAGAGGAGCATAGTTTGTCCTTTTTGTATTTTTATTGTCTGGTTTTCACTGTTTGTAAAATAAATTCTTTTGGTTGTTGTTGCTCTATGAGATCTCTCATCACTTTATAACGCCCCCTAGTGTCCCTACCAGGACACTGCTGTAACCTGAATCCTCAGTATTATAACACCTACTGGTAAACTGTCTTCTCTGTCTGAAACACAACACAGGCAAGTACAGGGACCTGCACCTGGGAAGGAATAATCTGTTGCACCAGTACAGGCTGGGAGCCAACCTGCTGGTAAACAGCTCTGCAGAGAAGAACCCAGGGGTCCTGGTGGACAAGCGGCAAGTACAGGGACCTGCACCTGGGAAGGAATAATCTGTTGCACCAGTACAGGCTGGGCGCCAACCTGCTGGTAAACAGCTCTGCAGAGAAGAACCCAGGGGTCCTGGTGGACAAGCGGCAAGTACAGGGACCTGCACCTGGGAAGGAATAATCTGTTGCACCAGTACAGGCTGGGCGCCAACCTGCTGGTAAACAGCTCTGCAGAGAAGAACCCAGGGGTCCTGGTGGACAAGCGGCAAGTACAGGGACCTGCACCTGGGAAGGAATAATCTGTTGCACCAGTACAGGCTGGGCGCCAACCTGCTGGTAAACAGCTCTGCAGAGAAGAACCCAGGGGTCCTGGTGGACAAGCGGCAAGTACAGGGACCTGCACCTGGGAAGGAATAATCTGTTGCACCAGTACAGGCTGGGCGCCAACCTGCTGGTAAACAGCTCTGCAGAGAAGAACCCAGGGGTCCTGGTGGACAAGCGGCAAGTACAGGGACCTGCACCTGGGAAGGAATAATCTGTTGCACCAGTACAGGCTGGGCGCCAACCTGCTGGTAAACAGCTCTGCAGAGAAGAACCCAGGGGTCCTGGTGGACAAGCGGCAAGTACAGGGACCTGCACCTGGGAAGGAATAATCTGTTGCACCAGTACAGGCTGGGCGCCAACCTGCTGGTAAACAGCTCTGCAGAGAAGAACCCAGGGGTCCTGGTGGACAAGCGGCAAGTACAGGGACCTGCACCTGGGAAGGAATAATCTGTTGCACCAGTACAGGCTGGGCGCCAACCTGCTGGTAAACAGCTCTGCAGAGAAGAACCCAGGGGTCCTGGTGGACAAGCGGCAAGTACAGGGACCTGCACCTGGGAAGGAATAATCTGTTGCACCAGTACAGGCTGGGCGCCAACCTGCTGGTAAACAGCTCTGCAGAGAAGAACCCAGGGGTCCTGGTGGACAAGCGGCAAGTACAGGGACCTGCACCTGGGAAGGAATAATCTGTTGCACCAGTACAGGCTGGGCGCCAACCTGCTGGTAAACAGCTCTGCAGAGAAGAACCCAGGGGTCCTGGTGGACAAGCGGCAAGTACAGGGACCTGCACCTGGGAAGGAATAATCTGTTGCACCAGTACAGGCTGGGCGCCAACCTGCTGGTAAACAGCTCTGCAGAGAAGAACCCAGGGGTCCTGGTGGACAAGCGGCAAGTACAGGGACCTGCACCTGGGAAGGAATAATCTGTTGCACCAGTACAGGCTGGGCGCCAACCTGCTGGTAAACAGCTCTGCAGAGAAGAACCCAGGGGTCCTGGTGGACAAGCGGCAAGTACAGGGACCTGCACCTGGGAAGGAATAATCTGTTGCACCAGTACAGGCTGGGCGCCAACCTGCTGGTAAACAGCTCTGCAGAGAAGAACCCAGGGGTCCTGGTGGACAAGCGGCAAGTACAGGGACCTGCACCTGGGAAGGAATAATCTGTTGCACCAGTACAGGCTGGGCGCCAACCTGCTGGTAAACAGCTCTGCAGAGAAGAACCCAGGGGTCCTGGTGGACAAGCGGCAAGTACAGGGACCTGCACCTGGGAAGGAATAATCTGTTGCACCAGTACAGGCTGGGCGCCAACCTGCTGGTAAACAGCTCTGCAGAGAAGAACCCAGGGGTCCTGGTGGACAAGCGGCAAGTACAGGGACCTGCACCTGGGAAGGAATAATCTGTTGCACCAGTACAGGCTGGGCGCCAACCTGCTGGTAAACAGCTCTGCAGAGAAGAACCCAGGGGTCCTGGTGGACAAGCGGCAAGTACAGGGACCTGCACCTGGGAAGGAATAATCTGTTGCACCAGTACAGGCTGGGAGCCAACCTGCTGGTAAACAGCTCTGCAGAGAAGAACCCAGGGGTCCTGGTGGACAAGCTGTCCACAAGCCAGCAGTGCATCCTTGTAGCAAAGGCCAAGGGTATCCTGGGGTGCATTAGAAGAAGCATTGCTGCAGGTTGAGGGAGGTGATCCTGCCCCTCTAATCTCCCTGAGTGCTGTGTGCCATTCTGGGCTCCTCAGTACAAGAGGGACATGAAGCTCCTAAAGTGGGTTCAATGAAGGGCAATAAATATAATTAAGGGAGTGGAGCATCTCTCTTACGTGGATTAGCTCAGGGAGCTGGACCTGTTCAGCCTCAAGAAGAGGTGACTGAGAGGGAACCTCATTAATGTCTATAAGGATCTATCCCTCTGAAAGGATGCTGTCAAGAGTTGAAGCCAGACTCTTCTCAGTGATGCTTAGCAATAGGACAAGAGATAACAGGCAGAAACTGATGTACAGAGTTCCACCCGAACATGAGGAGGAACTTTACGTGCAGGTGACCNGAAAAATGAAGTGCAGCAAATAAATCTTGGCAGTTTGCAGTGCGCCCATGGGTCTCTCTGTCGGACTGATGTGCATTTGCCACCGGCCCTGGTCCCAGTCATCCCACGGTTCCGGGGCAGAGTGGGGCTTAGGCTGCAGGAGGCAGCGGTGGTGGCTCCACATCACTGCAGCAGCAGCACAGCAAGTGGCGGCTGCCTCGGCACCGGAAGGGCTCTGATGGAGCAGATGCTCCCAGCAGCCCCCCAGCTGTCCGTGGCTGCTGCAGTGGCAGGTGTGGCCATCAGGTCTCCCAGCCCGGCTGCGGAAGTGCAGCTTGGCCCGCAGTGCCACGGTTCCGCATGGCATTGGGAGCGAGTGCGGCTACTGGTGTCGCACACACACTGGCAGCAGGCCCATGGTGGCATCAGCTCTTGCAGCAAGTGAGCCCACCCCATGGTGGCCGTGGCTGGTGAATGCAGTGAGGCCAGCCCGGGGCTGGTGCTGCTGCACAGAGTGGACCCAGGGTGGCAGAGTGCAGTGCCACAGGTGACCCTGGAGCCCTCAGGGCACTCCGTGGCGCTGATATGGGCAGCAGTGGCATCTCCCCCTCCCAGCAGGCCGCGGCCACGGCATTTGGTGAGAACACCGCTATGTTGCCTCATGGTGAAGTCTCAGGGAGGAGGAGGTGCCCAGCACCATTATCCAATCAGGAGGGGGCCTTCTCCAGAAAGGTGCACCCTATAAAAACGGCAGGCATGGAAGTCTTGCCTTTCCTTCGAGGCTCAGCTCTCATCCCAGTTCCATCTCAGCTCATCTCTTCTGCCCTCTCGGCTCTTTCCCGCGGCCTGGACAGCACTGCATCTGGATCGACAGTGGAGGCAGTGCAGGGCTGAGGAACATGCTGCTCACTAGCTGTGGTATCTCTTCCTCTTGGGTCCCTAGGGTTTCTTTTCATTGTTCCTATTTTCCAGGAGCCCCAGAGCAGGATTAGCGCCACCCATGGGCACCTCCCTTCCTGCCCTTGTTCCACTAGCCCAGAGGAGCATAGTTTGTCCTTTTTGTATTTTTATTGTCTGGTTTTCACTGTTTGTAAAATAAATTCTTTTGGTTGTTGTTGCTCTATGAGATCTCTCATCACTTTATAACGCCCCCTAGTGTCCCTACCAGGACACTGCTGTAACCTGAATCCTCAGTATTATAACACCTACTGGTAAACTGTCTTCTCTGTCTGAAACACAACACAGGCAAGTACAGGGACCTGCACCTGGGAAGGAATAATCTGTTGCACCAGTACAGGCTGGGAGCCAACCTGCTGGTAAACAGCTCTGCAGAGAAGAACCCAGGGGTCCTGGTGGACAAGCTGTCCACAAGCCAGCAGTGCATCCTTGTAGCAAAGGCCAAGGGTATCCTGGGGTGCATTAGAAGAAGCATTGCTGCAGGTTGAGGGAGGTGATCCTGCCCCTCTAATCTCCCTGAGTGCTGTGTGCCATTCTGGGCTCCTCAGTACAAGAGGGACATGAAGCTCCTAAAGTGGGTTCAATGAAGGGCAATAAATATAATTAAGGGAGTGGAGCATCTCTCTTACGTGGATTAGCTCAGGGAGCTGGACCTGTTCAGCCTCAAGAAGAGGTGACTGAGAGGGAACCTCATTAATGTCTATAAGGATCTATCCCTCTGAAAGGATGCTGTCAAGAGTTGAAGCCAGACTCTTCTCAGTGATGCTTAGCAATAGGACAAGAGATAACAGGCAGAAACTGATGTACAGAGTTCCACCCGAACATGAGGAGGAACTTTACGTGCAGGTGACCATGCACTGGAGCAAATTGCCCAGAGAAGCTGTGGAGTCTGCCTCAGTGGAGATATTCAAGAACTCTCTGGACACAATCCTGTGGCATGTAATTCAGGATGACCCTGATTGAGCAGGAAGGCTGGACTCAATGACCCACTGCAGTCCCTTCCAACATTACCTATTCTGTGACTCTGTAATTAATATTAAAAATTCTGAATGCCTTTGAATGACAAGTTCTTGCTTGTATGTAATCTAATATTCACCTATTTGCCAACGTATTGCCATTTTTATTGTATTCTCATGCTAAAACAAATGCTTGCCTGTGTATTAAAATGTCTCTTAAATATCACAGTACTGAATCCTAAAAAAAAGGAAGTCTATAAAGAGTAATATATTCTGAATTTTGTTATGAATTCACAGTGTTAAATGATTTGCATGATGCTTTACTTTTTTTAAAGCCTTGCTTGAAATAAAGGTGTCAAAATTGTTCCTAACTAGTGAACAGAATGTCATTGTTTGTGCTTTTACTTTTAAGTAGCAGGAAATGAAAGAAAACCTAGTTTTGCCCTATTAGGTATAATTCCCTATGCTCTCTTTCTTGAAGGAACATATCAGGGTAGGGTGAGAAATACAATTTTAAAGACTGACTCTAAGAATTTAAATTATCTGTTGCTTTTAGCTTGATGGTCATGCTACAAAGGGAAAGCTAGGGGTAGAATGTAATTCACATTACTCACCTATCCCAAGCAGCCTTAAAGCCAGAGGAGTTCCAAAGGGAGCAGGCAGGTATTGAAGGCAGTGCAGCAGGGCAGGGTCTGTAGAGATTTGGCCTCACATCTCTACTCTGCAATTGCCTCTCATAGTGAGGATTCAGCTTGTTTCCAGGACTCAGCCAGATTGGATGGGCAAAGCCAGAAGTGAGAAGAACGGACACGGAGGTCACTCAGGCAGCTGTGTGTGAGGTGCCACAAGTACTGATGCAGAGTGCTTCAACTGCTCCCTTGCAACAGGAATCTTTTAGCCTTGCAGTCTGTGATTGAATCCACACTCAAATGACAACCAAGGACCGATTTTCAAAGTAATTCTGACATCAGAGTGCATAGCTAAAAATCTGAAACTTCTTGATATAAAAATAATTCTTAATGAGATGCAACAATCAAGAAGACAAAGAAAAAAAAGGAATGGTGTTTCCTACCAGGTGCCTGGCTTGCCTGACTTGTTCTGCCAGTTTTTGAAAATTGTCAGTTTCTTGAAGAGAAAAAGTTATCAGGTTGTTCTAATAATGACAGCGAAGTAGGTTTGTTTATTTTCTCAAATGTTCTGAAGTATACTGTACAATGTAGTTCTTTCAGGAGACTTGTTGTGGATTGATCTTTTAAATGTATCAGAAATAAAGTCCTCAATTCTCCCATGATTCAAAAATGAGAGTAGAGAGGGGAGAAGTGAGGATCATGTTAACTTAATTCAGAGAAATGATGTAAAACTCCAGGGATTAAACAGATGCATGCAGGTTCTCTCACATAGTCCCAAAACAGATTTGTGCTAACAAGATTGAATTTCATACCTTAGGATGTTTGAGAGTTCCTTTTGCATGCCTCTATTCGTATAAATGGTCTTAGCATCAGTTGGTCTAACTGCATGGGCAACAATGGCTTATGAGCTTGCATATGTGCATAGGTGCTACTTGAAGACATAATAAAATATGCCCAACCCTAATATATATTTAACAAAAGCCCTCGAGGAAATTAAGATCAGAAAGACTAGTACAGAAACTTAACAGCAATAGGAATGAAACATGATGTAAAAATTTTTAAGCAGGAATACTGAAGATGAAGTGATGGCTCACATTGGAAAAAACACCACGTCAACCCAAAAAACATGGTTTATACAAAGTGATGGCTAGCTGCTATTTGATAAGGCTAAATTATTTCCATTCTCCATGCAAGAAACTTTGGAAATTAACACATGTTTATCAAAGAACGACAATCTTGAGATTAATCCTTCAGCATGAGCACTGATTATGTCATTCTTCAAGCATGCCTAAAAATTATCTGAACAGTGGTTTGTTTGCAAAAACAAAAATCTGTTTTACTAAAGACTTTCACAGCAATTTTCTCTGTTTTTTCCTCAAAATGCACTTTGCTTTGCTGTGACAGAAAAAAAACCCAACTCTTCCAGTTTTTGGTGAGCAAAATAAAAATTGTTGGGGGAAAAAAATCCAAAAAAAAAAAATATATATATATCAGGAAACAGATAAAGTCATCTAATATACTAGTATTATCAGTATAAAAATAACAGCTGCATTTGCCTCAGCAACTAGTAGTATTTGCAGACTAGATTCTGACTGAAGAACTCCAAAACATTTCTACCCATCTCAGTGGAGTTCAATTAGACATGCACAATTATAACAAATGCAATAATCTATTCTGGAATTACTAACACATCTTGAAATCATTAAAATTCAAACATATTAGCATTACTGAATAATATTTAAGGAAAATACATTGTATCTAAGTCCCACTACAAGCTTGAACTGTACAGCACCATTTCTGTGGGGTTCAGTTATTCTGGGAAGTCCTGGATAGTGAAGTGGAAAAAAGGCAGGTAAAGGGCATAGTAGTTGAAAAGCTACATGTCCTGGAAGAGTGAGTTTACATTGTATTTATACCTTGCATAAGCTATATATGCACTATGCATTTAAATCTATCAAAAGCTGGAGTGAAATTAGCAACAAGAACTTGAAGATTTGTTATTTCCTCTGGAGTTTACATCATTTCTTTCACGCCATGGTATACATGTTTAAGAGAATCAAGGTACTGCAGAGAATGAGTTGCCATCAACTACCCTGCAATCTTGATAAAGCAGAGACAGAATATGAGATGATGTAGGAAGAAACATAAGTACAATTTATGAGTGCAATGGCATGAAATACACATTTCTTCAAAATCAGTTAGGCATGCTTAGGAATGATGGAATGCTGTCTTCTTTGAAGCTGGCATAGATTATTTGAAATATTATGAAGGCCAGATGGTCTCATTACTTTTCATCAGCTATGTGGTAAGCCAGAACTTCCTCAAGTCTTCAAATGCTTTCTGTGTGACTGACCCAAACCACGTCAACAAGATCATGAGATGCTTCTTTTCAGATTTTAGCTCTTGCTTCCTTAGTCACAGCAAGATACTCATGGATTCTGCTGATCTGACAAGAAATTCCAATTTTGAAGGCAGCTGTAAGTATTCTAAGGAAGTCTGCTTTTAGTAAAGAACACTTTCAGATATTGTGATCTAGCAGCCATAATTATGACCAAAAACATCAGATTCAGTGCAAGTTTCCAAATAAAGTGTTCACAGTTATTTTAGGACTCGCTACATGCATCACAGGAAGAAATACATTCACTGAAATTCAGCCTGTAAGCACAAGGTCAGTCAAGTCCTTTCTTCTTCGTTGTAGAAGAAGGTGAGGAACAGAGGTAATTTACACTGATTTTTTTCTCAGCTTTCTGTTGGATGAGATCTGTAGGCTATTTCAAGATGAAAAGCAGAAACTCATGAAAAAATGAGCTATATTTAAAGTGATCACAGTAGATTTTCTACTAAATACCATGATCATTGCTAAAGAGATGATGAGTCATGCCTGCTACTGATCAATGATTTTCTAT
>VYZS01066753.1:0-18913 GCA_013400695.1 Neodrepanis coruscans | reverse complement strand
AAAAAAAAAAAAAGCAGAAGTGCAGAATTCTAACACTGGAATTCAAGGAAAAAGGCTTAAAACATTTTCCACTCCACTTAGTGCAGACAGTTGAAAAATTGCTGTCTTACTAACTTTAAGATGTGTCATCCTTCATTCTCTTTTTGCTTTTATAGGTAAGGAAATAAAAATTACCTTTTTTATGTGACTAATATAAAAAATGTATGGTACCTAAACACCTGGTCTGACCTGTGAATATATGGTGAGTAATGGATGTATGCAAATACATATTTTCTTAATGATCCCTTGGATATAAAACCTTAAGAAGACCTATACTATGCTTCCAGTCTGAATGTGGTGGCTGTGACTTATTGCCAGCTACTTTTGAGGTTATGTTCTCCTTTATGCACTTGAACTTGACATGGAAAAATTCTTGACTAGATGCAAAATTGAGTCAGTTTTTGAAGAACAAAATATCCCCCTGCTGTGGAGAATAATACAAGGTAAAATCTCACTATGCTTCCAGACAGATACTTACAGATACTTACTGACAAATATTATTGCATTATTATAATATTCACTCCACATCTCAATAGCTTTTTGAGCAAGAGGATATATTATCCTCTTGAGGATTAAGCTTTTTTAAAATTTATCCTCAAGAGGATAAATTATCCTTTACCCAAGTATCAAACTAATGTAAGAAATTAAAAAGATGCACCAGTTAGACCAATGTCCTTTAAAGGATCTTCCTTTGACGACAAGCAAAGCAGACAGAAGCTAGCAGGCTTGGCTCCCAACATTTCTAATTTGCTAAAAATATTTTAGGGGTAAATGATGGAAGTTTTTATTTAACCACTAAGACATCACTTCTTTTGTGCTTTTAGAAAAAGGAAAAACAAAGCTTTGAACATTTAGGGAAACAAGCCTTGCCATTAGCTTCCTATGAACTCACTTCTTCTCTAGGTACAGCATTTATTCTACTACTGGAAATGAGCTCAGCTTCCTGGATGACTTTATTAGCTTGTTCACATGATTTTGGTTCTTTGCTAATCAGAAAAGAAATTTGATGAGGGAAATGGGAGACAGAATTTCCTTGCCCCCCAATAATTAAAAATGATTAACTAGCATTGAGCTTTTCTGAATATGTATGAACTTGTAGCACTAAAGTTTGTTTTCAGTCTCAACTGTTTTCAATAGATGCTGCTCTTAAGGAAGATTTTGTTCACTTCTTAGGCTTCAAGGGGTTTACTGAAACAGTAACATTATCTGTGCTATTATTCAGGCAATCAGAAGTTCTTTGTTGGTGACAGATCTCTCTACCTGTTCCACATGCATTTTGGAAATAAATTCATATTCTTTGCTGTTGTGAGACTGTTTCGTTGAATTCAATTAATTCAAACTGTTAATTGTAGTGAAATTAAAACCCAGTGAGAGACACCAATCTAACAGATGAGGATCTATATCCAAGACCTTCATTTCAATCTTCTGACTGTATTTTATCCTGATCTCTATTTCACAATAAGGACATGAAGAATGCATTTGTAACACAATCAGCATCTGGGTCTGAGAATATTCATGTGATTTCTTTTGATTTATATAGCTGCAATCAGAAATTAAGTCTCCCAGAAGGAATATGTGATTCTCTATTTTATTAGAATTATGCAGGGACTAAATTTATTCTATAATGTATTCCAATCTGTCAAAAGGAATGTTGACAGAAATTGCTCATCTGCCTTAAAGACACTCCTCTGACTAATCACTACAACCATGTGAAGTCTCAAGTTCTAGAACCACTTCTGCCTACAAGATAAATTTTAAAGAATAGGCATTTCGCCTGCAGATTAGGTCATAAAAAAATATTCTTAGGTCCCTTAAGGAAAAATAACGGAATTCTACAGTCCCGTTACTAGTATATCCTGCAACGCAAAGCCCGAGCAAGGCGCAAGCGAGCAACGCTTACCTGGGAGGCTGGCGCCGCCCTGAGCCGGGTCCGCACCGCACCTCTGGAATTGGTGTCGTGGGAACGGGTCCGCTGCACGGCTCCCCCCGCTGGGATCCCGCTGACGTGCGGAAATAGATCTCACAACTCGGATAAAGTTGTGAGTAGGTATGTTTATTCAGGGCTGGGAGACGAGTAACTCCATTATTCGCTCTCCGAGGGACATAGTAAGCAAGGTTATATGCACATTTCCAGCAGCAGGCGTTTCATATTACAATTAGTTCCAGGCAGAGGTCCTTCCCCACCCCCGTCCAGTCTCCGCCCGTCCCGAGGGTCCCAGCGTTTTGAGGCAGTGGCCGTGAAGATAAAGTAGCGAGTCTTCCTTCTCGACCCTTCACCGAGAAGCTGAGCTGTTACATTCCAGCATGGGCTATAGAGACTTGTTTTTTGTCCCTGGTTGTCGGGGGTCTGAGATATAGGTCCCCATATCTAAGTTCTAATTGTTATCTTTGAGCTATGTGTTCTTGCCGTTTTACTCTCTCTGTCCTACCTTATCTTACTCCTTTAGGACATATGTCTAGCTCTATAAGCATCCTGCTTAGCTTAGCTTTCTAATTTTTTTAATCTCTTAGAGTAACTCTTTTCTCTCCCAACTCACCAACCCCACTCAGTGAGCAGCTGAGCTCAGGAAAATGAATCCTCAAGCATCCAAGAGGGTAATAAACCATCATCCTCCAGAAACCGAGTCCAAGCCATTTGGCTCAGCCACCAAAATGCACTTAAGACATCTCTGTTCCGCTAACTTCAGTTTCTTGGTCAGCTCAAGGTACAATATGAAGAAAAGACTAAGTACACACAAATCCTTTCTGTACCTAATGCAGCAACACAACCCCAGCTTTTTTCATTCAACTTGCAATGCTGCCAAATTCTCCCATGTGTTACAAGAATCTAAATGGTTCTCTCAAAAGCTCAAGACTCCTGCTACAGAGTTTAGGTTGAAGGGCACATAGTTTGGAATGAGGCCCCACAAAGGGTCTTAAATAGATTCCACATGAGCACAAGACGCATGCACCTACCCTAGGCTGCATTGTTAGGTACAACCTATAAGGTAAACAGCAAAATACCGCCGCGGGTAGAAAAATGAGGAAAAGTTAGCAGAAAACTAGAATCAACATACTGAAACTAACGCAGCAGCAGAATGAAAAATTATTTTTCCTTCCTCCTCTTCTCCCGCTCTGTATGGTAGGATTACTGTCACACCAGAGATAAAGCAATATCGCAGTGCATGCTGAGCCTCCTAGCGGGAAAAGGGTGCTAAGAAAGAGAGCTGGTAACTTGCTCAGGACCAGTACCAGGGCAGCAGGGCAGCTAGCGGAGTAAGGCAGCTACAGTCGCCGCACTGGTTTTAGAAGGAATTGTTACCACGCTGGAAACACAGGGCCTGCCGGAGGTGCCCACACCGGGACTCACCTGGCTCCGGAGCCCGGGACGCTCCGCTCCGGCACGGCCGAGCCTCCAGGGCGGGGCCGCTCCGCGCCCCCAGCGCCCCCCAGCGCCGCTCCACGGGGAAGAGCCGGCTCCCGGAAAACACCGCCCCGACCGGGAAACCTTCCTTCGTTCAAATTTTCGGGGATAACGAACTATGCACTGATTTGCAGCAGGAGAAAAAAATGGTAGGCACGGGTCTTAATAGGTGTCACAGGCCTTAATAGGTGAACGGGTTCGGAGGGAAAGAAGGAGCTTGGCATATTTACATCTTTTAAGCTTTTTCATCAGTTGGACTCGACAATCTTAGAGATCTTTTCCGACCTAAATGATTCTAAGCTATAGTCCCCTTCTGTTTAGTTGTTCTGTATATTCAAGTGCAGGATCTGGATACAAAGAAAGGACGTAAGACTCTCCTCCAGTACATCTTGTAAGCGTCTTGAACCCTGAGCTCATGGGGATGCTGAGAATTTGAGGATAAAGAACACATATTCCTCTTCAGTTTTTATTAAAAGCTTCAGTCTAAACACAAAATACTTTTCTTGACAGAGTGCATTTACTTTATAAAATTCTTAATCTCTACCTCCTCGATCAAGCTTAACTCTGTTCTACCACCTCTGCCTATGCCAAAGCACTCCTATGTTGCTTGAGATGATGTATATAAACTTTTGTCACTATTATCACTAGCTATGGAACAACTATCTAGTGTAAAAATGCTCTGCACAGAACTAGTGCATCATGCAGTACACTCCACTAACATACATACACTCCATCTTCCTTAGGCCTTCTGCATGAAATGAAGTGTGAATGTACTTGCAGATGACCACAGAAAATTCCTTTTCAAGCTCCAAGCACAACACGAGGACAAAAATATGTGTCTTTACATCTCTGTTATCCATCGTATGTCCAATTGTTGTACTTCTCCAAGTCAAAGCTTTGGATTGTGTATTGTCTTCAGATGAACACAGGTCTGACTTTGACAATGCATCACCTGAACAGAGACTACTTTCTTTTGGCTTTCTGGCAAAGTTTGATCACATCACTAAATACAGCAGAAGGTACCCAGTGCCCTTGGTTAAGCTAGTACACTTTTATATTATCCAAAGCTGATATTCATCCAACCTTCAACATCATATATATACACACACCTGTAACACAGAAATGACTACAGAATAGGGACTAAGTAAATAAGATCTGATTAGAAAACTGTACCATTCATCACTGCTGATTCTTACCAGACCAAGCTCTTCTGCTCTTCTCTATGTTCAGGGTGTCTTATTATGCACATTTCTTTCCACTGACACCTCTTCAAGTCCGTGTCACACACACTGTGAGCCAGGGAGAGCACAGCAACTCATAACCACCCCTGCTCCAGTGAGGCAGAGAAGATGCAGAATGGCTTTGGTATAAAGCTTCCAGTATTCTGGCTTTATTTCCAGGCACAGTGGGTTCATCAGCTGACAAAGGTGGCAACACATAGGATTTAATACACTCTGCTGTCTTGACTGTACAACTATGGTATTCAGAATGTAAAGAAAGGTACAGACTGGGCATATTTATTATTGAAGATGACAAAGGCCAAAAGCTGCGGCAAATATTAGTTCCCTGCCTTACTATGTGATTAAATGCTATTTATGAGACTACCAGACAGTTTTGTTAAGCAATCCAATTACCCAAGGTTTAAGAATCTGATACAACAAGCTTTCAAACATGTCTGTGGTTTGAAACAAGCCTCACCTGGAGGCTTAGAAAATTACTCTATCTTTATTATCTATTATTATTTACAATTAATACCTTATATAAAAGTCTCAGAGAAGTCCTCCAAAACAACAAGAATGGTCTCTGAGGCTTAGGAAAAACTTCTTTCAAGGAAAACGTAAAAGAAGAAGCTTACTTGGCTCTTCTACTCTTTTATTGTACTCATTTTACGGATGAATAACTGAGAAAAACAGATTTGGCTTTCTGGATTCTGTCCCAAAGAGTCACATGCACTCACAAAACAGAAAATGAAACACACCACACCACTCCAAATGGCAAGCAGGTCTTTATTATTGAAATATCTCAGGCTTAATGAACATGATGCACATTGCTCTTGCTGTATCACATACCCTCACAACTGCTAAGTTAGACACCTTGTATTCCTACAGAAGTTTCCTTTCAGCACAGCAAGGTAAAGAAAATCTGGCTGCTACAAATATAAAGCAAACTTAGAGGTCCTGCTAGGAACTGCAAGCAAAATATCCTGAACTAATGAACCACTTTTTCCTTAAACTAACACCTGAGGCTTCCCTGAGTCTGAAGTAAGAATAAAATAAACCAAAACAAACAAGCCTTAATTTGCATACATCTTTGCCTTTTTTTTAATTTTTTTTTTTTATAAAAAGTTTGCCTCGGTTTAAAATGCACTATTTCCTATGCAGTCTAGAAAGGCTCTTTATCCAGCTGGGATTACTGACAGAAATCTGGGTTGAATCCAACCATACCACAGAAACTGTCATCTACACTAAGGCAACTGACTCTGGAGATTGTTCATTTGGCATGGAACTTTAAAGTATCTCAGAGGAGCCAAAGTCCTCTGCACAGTCAATAGAAAGAGCTCCAAAATCAGAACCCTGATGCACATGTGAATCCTCTTCCCCACTGAAGAGGGGCTTAGCCCCAGTCTGAAGTGGAAACTGAGACAAATGGAATTGCTGTTAATACTGTCAGACTTCTCCAGGCTGTTGTACAGTTCCTGAACACACTGGTGGAAAGCACCATATAAGCATTTAAGAAGTAAACAGATCTTTAAAGCAGCAGATGATTAAGGGGGAAAGTCCACACAAATTAAAGTCACTCAAGACGTAGAATTAATGCTTTGGCTCTTCTCTCACCAGTAGTATACTGGGAGAACTTGTTTTCTAGTTAGTGGTCAGTGCAAAACAGAAGCATGTTACATCATTCTCCCTGGAAGCCACAACCTATTGACAAAGTTAAGTGAAAGTGATTTTCTTTGAACCACTACTCTTGCTATAGGAATCCATGAGAGCAAATAAGGATCTGTATTCATAGTTGGTATGTGAAACATTAAAGGCTTCAGGAACATCATTAAATCAAGAAAATGCAGCAATGGATGAGTCCCCAAATAGGATATTTTAACTGACAGTGGTATGTTTGGCTTCATGACAGTTCTTCTGGGCATTATTGGAAAAGGGAGTCATCTGATGTAGCTAGCTGTTACATGATGGCTAAAATAGTAACACAGGAAAAAGTCACTAAGTGCTTTGTAAAGTGCCAGCACCAAAAGGGTCACTGCAGTACAAGTACTCCTGATACTCAGAAATGGCAATATACTGAGAAACAGCAGTGGTTTATGCACTGTGAAATACTTATTGTTTTAAATGTCAAGCACCGGAGGTGCTGAATGGACTAACTTGTCTTTCAGACACATCACTAAATTTATGTGCACAACATCCTCCTTTTGTGCTAAGTTCTACTGTGTTTTGAGTACCATGCCATTGTGTGCAACATCAGCAGAATACTATGAGAAGAGAGAAATAATACTGAGAAAAACCACCCAAATATGAATCCAATTCAGTAGTCATTGCTGGCATTTTAAAAATGCATCTTACTAAATAGTGCAGCATTACTGACAGAAAAGTGTATTTTCCAAAAGAAAAGACAAATTCTTGGTGAACTAATACTCTGAAATACCATGTCAGTTTAGACATACTTCTTAATCATGTTAATTATTTCATTATACATGCGGTAAGGTGCATCAAGGCCCCAGATGAAATCCAAATGTTCCCATTCTGGAATGTTTTTGTGGTAAACCAAATTTGTGATCTGAGTGAGCAGCATGGCAACATCCTTTGGGTCTGCAAGCCAGTCCTGTCCACCAGTCCACACTGCAGTTGGTACAGTCATTTCTTTCACTTTGTAGAAAGGGGGGGTAGACTGAGGCAGAGGAAAGTGAAAACAAAAACATTAGGAAGAGAAAATGTTCAGTATGATTCTACTCTGCAATGGAATACACTAGCAACTGCAAGAATGTGTTAGATTCTCCTTTTCAATTTTGGGCAGCTAGAGATGGAGTCCTGACTCAATCAAAAATATAACTGCAAGAGTCCTGCAATATTAAGCATGTGTAGTGGTAGAGACGTGGTTTGAGAAGTTTACGAGACAGCAAGGTAGCAGAAGTCTCAGAAAATGCATCCTGTTCAAGGTATTTCTGAGCCGTAATCCAAGACCAGAAGTGACTGCTACTCTGAGAATATGATACTGTGATATTTCACAGTCATTAAAGAGACAAAAGGCAAAATATTTTTGCTACTGCATGAGCAATTTAGAAAAAAAAATGAGTGGAAATGAAGCATGCTAAAGATAGGCAATACACATGAACTGACACTTGATACCTAACGGTGAGAAGTGCAGGGGATCTCATGATTTCCGCTGACAGGACCTTCCCTCAACAAATAGCATGCCATCAGAACTTTCACATCCAAGCATGAGCTCCATACTGTCTTAGGACTATCAGAGAGCTCTACAGTCCTGTCTGGGTTTTTTGTTTGTTTGTGGGGTTGTTTTGAAAAAACAGATCTCCAACCTGGTTACTGGCTAACCCTAACAGTTCTTCAGCATGCAGCATAAACAGCATCCAGAGAAGTAGCCAAGGACTATTTTTTGTTACACTGAAGAACTTCATCTGTAAAAGATGCCTACCTGGTTGTAGTGAGCCATATTTGCAGCCTTGCTTCCCCAGTCATAAGCTTTGAGTTCCCCAGTCTTCACAGCCTAGAAATAAACAAATACTCACACATACAAAAAACTGCGAGACTATCACAAGAATTCAAAAGTGTAAATCATCTGGAGAACCAGCAATGGCAACCAATACAAGTAACAATGGAATGCCAAATATTAACAAGGACAAGTGTCACTGCTTTGCCCAGTGTCACTGGAGTGGGAAACATTACCATTCGATACCATTAGACTTTGTCCCTTAAGACTCCACACTCTCTCACAGCAGTGGTAGAAAAGAACAAGGAAAACAGCTCAGGGTATTCAAAGCCAGAATGTGGCAACTCCATGCTTACTTCTGATATATTTACTTTGCTGTCTAAATGAGTATGAACACAGCATGGAGCTTTCTTAGAAAGTCTACTCTGCATGATTTACCAAATATTTTTCAGAAACAGAAGTTTATATAACAGGGATCTGGCAAAAAGTAAAACGTCCCAAATGTCTTTACAAGCCAGCAGCTGACCAGCTTTGTACAGCAGAACACATTGTTTCTGATGAGTTGACCAAGCCCAGCTAAAATATCACAGGTAGCAGTGATCACTGCTTCCATGCAAATGTCTCATTTGTCAGCCTGCTGAGAAAGCTTCAGGCACAACAGCATCACAGGTATGAAACCATACACTGAGATGACATTCAATATATACTAATAAAATGTAAAATAAACCCGAAAGAATAGAATAGAAAACCTGCTGCTTTTCACTGGCTAAAAATGTAAATATTAATCAAAACAGGGTTTTCATACTCATTACACCATCTCTCTGTATTGTTATTCTGTTGTATTTTTTGTCAGCCGAAAGTATTTACAGTTAACATATTTTCAAAGAAACAGGGAACAGGGGTGAACCACCATAAGCCCTTATGAATGCAGCAAACACCTGCTTTTCTGACAATGGGCAGTTGCAAAACTTCACTTGGGCTATGCTACATATATATCCTGGCACTTTATTCCATTTGAATATCAGAGACATCAATATTCTACAAATAAGTTATAGAGTCAAGGACATTTTAGATTCTGGAAACTACCTGGCTCCAGTGAATCATGTTCTGTACAGATGTTCCCGCAGGGCAATGTGTTGAATACACATCCACTCGGCTCTGCAACAAGACAATTAACATGGTTTACTCCTCCTAGTGCATCAGTTCTATCCACTGTTGTTCCCTGAACAACTAACAGAAACTATTACATTCCTCTTAAAACTGTTATAAACAAAAGTTACCTGGAGCCATAGATACAGAATGATAAAGCTGAATTTTAAACCTAGTAATGATACCCCTTTAAGTTTTTATATATTTAGAAAAGAGTGCTAGTACTGTAAGAACTGGGAATACATTAACTACTGTTTAGATGGACGTTCAGAAAAAACTTCTGCTACTCTACATTGAACCAAGCAGCTGTGAGTCCAAAGTGATTCCAAACTTCATACACTTTTTATGCAGAAGTACAAAATAGCAAGGGCAAACTTAAATCCTGTGAGGAAAAAAGTATTATCGATCTTTTTTATCGGTATGACAACTGCATGCCTTGGGCAAGGAAACATTAGAAACTGTACTTTTTACCTTATATAAAGTACAAAAAATGTACGTTTTTGCACACAGAATGATGGGGGGGTGGCGGAGCTAACTTGTCTCACTACAATAAAAAATTCTCAGCCTTCATCTACCTGTGGTTAAACTGATATCTGCTTCTACTGATTTCAGAAAACTGGAAGCACTTCGAGAAGCATTCTAAAAAAATGTGGTCTCAGGCTACTTGCTGTTAACTTTCAGATAACAAAACAAGTTCCACAAACAAATCCTTTGAAACTAGAGATGCAGATGAAGGGTGAGAAGCTGGTCCCAGAGAAAGTAATTGCACACATGCACCAAGAGACCAGAAAACCTAACAGTGCTCTTGAAAACAGTTGAAAACTACATCTTTATTCCTTAAATTCTCTTCAAAAAGAATACTTGCCCCATCATATTAATTAATTTCCCTTATCCTCTTCCACAACAGATCTAAAATACTGTATTTCAGTTTTCCAGTAAATTTTAAAAGATTAATTCTATCCATCCCAACTGGGAAACTAATTTATTCCAAGGAAAGATACTCATCCAAACTCAGTACGATGATGGCAGCATTAGTAGTTTTCTAATAACACTAAAGGTCAATCAGTACAGTGACACACAGTCAATATACCATGCTAGAGTTTACCATAACTTGGCTATTAAAAAAAGTCACTAGAACACACCATGTTCAAGTTTCTCTCATTAAAACCACACAGAAGAAAGAATAAGTTGCCACAAAGGTCATCGAGAATTCTGTGGGTGCAGACATGGGTAGCAAGCCACTTCAGCAAAAAATTCTGAGGGAGGAATTGTTTCTTTCCAAACATGTCCTACAAAACAACAAACACATAGGACAAACATGTAAGTGCACAGATTTGCCTGTTTTCAGTTTTTACACTAAAACATTCTGGAGGTAACTCTTCCCATTTGCACTGGTGACAGGTGTGCCATATGAAAATGATTTATCTCATCAGCCTTGTTTATAGTCCCATGGGAACGTCACAGTTACTGCTTCTGCTACAAATGGTACAGTCCATTAACCCCCCAAAACATACACAGGAACTGGGAAAATCTTGCAAGAATTCCAAACCTAACCTGAAATTCAAATAAATTTGAAATTCAGTACTTTACAGGAATACTGTACAGTTTCTTGTCATCAGAATTGTTTAGGGCTAATGTTAAATGGCTTTGTACTTGCAGCTTCCTCTCTTCAAACCATGAGAGAAAAATAAGTTGCATGAGCTATGGTGACCACTTCCTCCTGATGGATATTTTTAAATATTCAAAGATTTTAAGATGTCCCATGGAGAACTTCCTTAAAAGTGACTCAGCTCTTTAAAGATATGACTGACCATGGGTTTGCCACTGTCAGGTCCTTCATGCACTCCAGTTTTTTGCAAGTCACCATGATAATCAAGTTCCTCAGCACAATATGAACATCCGCACAGAGCACTGATCAGTCATTATTATCATTAGACAAATCAAATTATGCAGGAGATCACACTTGTTAGCGTCACTTTTATGTTAACTGCCTTTGGAGCACAGAACAAATAATGCAGACACATTAAATCAGTAGGAGGTACAGCAGAGGATGGTTTATTTCACAGAACAAACAGCTCTGTGTGGGAATCTCTATGGGTGGTGGCAAGAAAAGTGATGGTTAAAAATGACACAGCAGGGTGTTCACAACATCTGAGTTCAGGAACTTACTACAGCCTGCCTACATTCCCCTTGATGTTAATGTGGAAAAGGTAAACTCCTACAGAGGATGATTCACAGCATCTAAATAAAGCTGCTCTCTTAATCAGCCTCTGAAGGATCCTCTTCCAATATTAGATGGTTAATTGTGAAACAAATATGTTAAAGTTCATGACAATTCAGAGGTATTCTGTATAAAGATATCACGCAATTCTTTTAAAACAGAGCAACTATTTAATTACTTGTCATTTTGATATCTTAAATTCTAGAAAAATATAAACAGAAAAATATAATTTTATTTCATCTATTAAGTTGTAACTGTAAAATACTACTTTAAACCAATGCAAATTGTCTCACTAGACAGTAATGAAGCCAGAGAACCACGGGTGACTTCAACAGTATCATTACAGCAAAACAGGCCCAGAATTCTTGTCATGTTACTCTCTAATCCACAGCTATTAACAATCTTTGTGATGCTACTTTTAATTAGAAGGGGGCACACCTCATTTGGCTTAAAACATTTGCACTCAAATACAAACCTTTAGTAGCAGGTCAGGAAACACTCCCAGTTTTACCAGAGGGCTAGTGGCAAACTTGACTGTAGCTACTGGTGCCAAGGCAAAGAACATTTTAATTTTCTTAGCCAGCTGTGGCAAAGTCGAAAAAGCAATGAAAGCTGTAAGAACAATTAACAAACCTCAAGACACAAGTTGGATGAGAATTTTACCTGGCAGTAATTCTACAAAAGACTATGGAAAAGTGTGCAAAAGTATTTTTAGATTAATAGTTTGATTGTAGTACCTAGGATCAATTAGATAATGTAAATTAATCTAGTTACTACAAAACTCAAATTAAATGTGGCAATTCAGAAGGATTGCTGTCTTCTCAAAAGCAAATTAATGCTTACTAACCAAGCACGTCTAGCTCTTTCTATTAGCAAGTCTAAGGTACATGAGCCAGGACTTACATACAACAAAATATTCGGGAAATGGGAATCTTAATTCTATGCATCTGATGAGTCTAATTTTATTACACATAATTCATCAGCTTGTTTTATACTGCTGGCTACTCCTGACTTCAATTTATTATTTCAACAGCTTTCCCCTTTAAGTAAACACAAAAGGTTAAGTCTTTTCATTTTAATGCTGATGAATATACCAGGAAGCAGCTAAAAACCAGAAGCAGCAGATTTAAAACATTTTAATCACTAAACCACCTATGTGGAACTTGATACCATTACAAACACAATATATTCTAACAAATACATCTCTTCACATACCCATTGTGGTGCCCTGTGAATGGCCAATGTAAAATAATTGTTGCTGGGAAGTTTTGTTCAAAATAAAGTCCACTGAGGCTGGAATGTCATACTTAGCCATTTCATCAAAGCTGCAAAGCAAAACAGAAAGTCAGTCGTGTAAGTGAAGTTATCACTGAGGAACAGCTGCACAGAGCTTCTCTGCAGTGTGGATGAGTCGTCTGGACATAAAGAAACAATTCCTTTGGATAAACAGAACTTTGGTGATTAAGTCTTCACACCAAGCAATGGTGAAAGCAATTAATGTCCTACTGACCACCTGTGAATCTCAGCACACCATACTGACCACAAAACTCCCCTACATATGTGACAGAAGAATGTAACCAGAAGATAGTGTCTTGTATGTTCACAATGTGACTGAGGTCAGCAAAACAAGCATACCTGAAAACCCAGAATTCTTCCTGCTTCACTGTGAAGTGTGTATGTTTCCTGGACCAGGTGTTCCCTCTGCTGTTTCCCAGCCACACATCGTAGCCAGCATCTGCCAGCATGAAGCCAAGGCTGTTGTAATCCAAGTTTGTGATCCAGTTGCTGGCATCTGCAAGCAACCCATGCTGCAGAAACACAGCAGGCCTTTGATCTGAAATATAAAGCATTTATCACAGTTTCCTTTTCCTTTGGCATTGAATACCTAAGAATAGCTCAAGCGAGTTATTGCAACTCTATGTTAGATTTGCACTTTGAGTATTTAATTTACTTGACTTAATCTACTAAGACTAGTAATTTGTATAATAATCATAGTGCTACAAAATCACACGCTTTTTCACAAGAAGTTACTTTGTATCATTAATAATTTTAAACTAGAAAGTTGTTAATTTCCTAACTTGAAGCTCAAAACGGGCAACAAATAAGCAAACATGAGAAAAGCAGGAGCTACAAGAAAAATGCAGGCAGTCCTTACAATTGTTTCAATCTTACAAAGACTCATCAAAATAGCCCAAACACAGAGACTGTTAAACTACTTAAGACCCTTGTCCTGCCCCTAAACCTGGGAAACGTATTTCCATATATGTGCTACTGAGATTTTGTTTTACAGTTAAGACAATGCCAATGAAGTGTGCTGAGCTGGGGAAATCTCTGCAACTGTATTGATATTATCTCTACGCAACTCCCTTCCACTACCAATGCTCTGGCAGAACCTGAAGAACAGTATAGGAGCCAACAAAGGAATCTGTGTTTCAAACAACTCTCTCCCCTTGACTTAAGCAGTTATAAGAACCACAGTTAAGACAAAAGTAGAAGTTAGAAAGATTCTCTCTTGACTTCCTCATCCTGAAAAGGGAAATAACATGTTTATGTGGAATACAGATGTAAAAACTGAATGTTCCTGCTTCCACACAAAGAAAATAAATTAACATCTAATCCTTTAGGAGAAACATGACCTTCAGAAAATACAAAGACCTGTTTCTAGTTCTTGTAGTGGCACAGGTGTTTTCTGTTTTACTTCTGCTTTAATAACTGAAATCAGATAACACGGTAACTTTATCTCAATGCCAAAGATGACTCAGGAATTTACATCCTCCAATGACATATCATTCTACTACAATAGAGACTCAAACAGTACTTCCTCCATTGATAATTTAGACTTGGATCTTTCAGTAGAAACAGACAAATCACTACTCTCTCAGTCACCTATTACCTCCAGTCCAGGCCATGTCCATAAATATTTGATGCAAGTTCCAAAATCCAAATGAGCAATATTCCCCTCTTCTGGTAATCTTTATACTTGTGACAAGGAACCTTTAGAGTGCCTGCTTTTCCCATTTTGTTAAAAAAGCCCAAATGGTAAATTGCCCAGGCAAGCAGAGCAAACCTCCAGCTGTGCGAAACTGGCACTGGAGACAGTGCAGTCCTACACAACTGTTTACTCTGCTGCAGTAATACTTACTTGTCTTATAAACAGGATTTTCAAGCCTAACATTGTTTTCAGTAATATTCCCTTTTAGCTTTGATACCTTCTTCCCTTTCACAAAACTCGTATCAACCAGATTCCAATTTTCTGAAGAACAGGCTCTCCTCAAGCCACTATTGCATGTTTCATGACACTGGAAGGAGAACACTGTTTAACTGCTTTAATGCTTTAATTCTGTTTGCTGTCAATCTCCAATTCCTGCTAGCTCCTTTTTCACTTCACCAAGCAGTCAGCAGATCTCCACGTGAATTGCACAATCAGATGACAAACTGACTTGGGTAACAATAATAATCTTCTATGACCTGTGATCCCAAAAACCCCAGAGGGGGAATAAAAAAGGCAGGTCCTTAAACTACTCTTCCTCCATAAAACCTTTTGCTCCCTTTAATACAAACCCAAGAAATTGAAGCCAGGCTTATTTCCATGCCCTTCTTACCCATGCTGTGAGTTGGTTTAGGTTTTTCATTAATATTAAAACAAAAATCATTGATGTTTTGCTTTTAGGCTCTTTGGACATTTCTCTTTTTTCTGAAGAACTGTGGGTTTTGGTCCAAAACATCATGTGATACACAATTTCAAGGGATCCTATTCACATTATGCAGGTATTGCAAAAGAAAAATACGCCATATATACGCTAAGTCAGCAGTAACACATCATTGGTATCTTTCTGAGAAAAGATACCAAGTCTATAAAAACTTAGGATCAACATGAACTTTGAAATCTTCATTCTCCCAGAAGCTCATACTTCCACAAATGTTCTCAGTAATCCTTGTTTTCAAAATTAAAGTGCTCTGCAAAACGTGAACTTGGGGTCGAGGGCGCAGCAAGGGGAATGTGGAGAATTCCCACAGGTCAGGAAACTTCTGTTTGCTTATGTCACCAAACAGGTACAAAGGCAGCCTCTCTTTTTCCTGTGGGCTTCTCTGAAATTAAGTACAAAGACACCTGCCAGGTTTGATAGGCCTCACCCATGAGCCGATCATTACACACCCCTTGTGAGAGACAACGGACAGCACAAACATCCTAACTCACCAAAACCAACAGATAAGGTCAGGAAGACTGTTGCTTGGCCTTTGGCAGGGCAGAGGGTTTTTCCACACCCAAGGCTATAGGATAGTAACTGATTTCTTTTGTGAGCTCCACATTTTTACTTCTAATCCTAGCTTTTTTCAGTCCAAAGAATTCCAAGGCAGTCCTTAGGATATGTTTCTATACAAATGGGCTGCTGTTGTACAAATGTCCACAGGAACTTTTAGAAGGGATGGTGTTAAGAGTGATACCAAATTCAGCCTCTGCTGTTCACATACACTGTTAATTCCAAATGCAACGTATGAGGACAGCAAGTCAAAGACTTTGTGTTTCTCCTTTTCCACATCCATTTGTCTCATTTGAAAGCATTTCATCACTCAGTCCTCACAAAAACCTTTATCCATTTGTCTCATTTGAAAGCATTTCATCACTCAGTGCTCACAAAAACTTTTATCCATATCACTCCCTTATAAGTTTGAGCTTACATTCCCCCTATCCTTTCCCTCCCTCTCCTCCTCACCTGTACACCCCCTGCATCTTTTCCATGGTCATACACCAGCTTTCACAGTAATCCTTACAGCTTGTAACAGAACTCTGGTGGCACATACCAATGCTCTCCACAGACCCCATCAAAGCATATCCATAAACAACATGGTCAGTGGTTACTGTTGTCAACTACCTGTCAGACATCCTAACTTGCAATGTATTTTTTAATGTATTGTACTTAATATGTTCTGAAGCAATTTTTTTTTTTAACCTGTTTAAGCTGCTGTGTGAAATACAACACCTCAACACCTCAGTAATAAGTGGTATTGGTCTGGCTCATACCTTACTGTAAAAGGAGCTTCAGAGAGGTTAAAGTCAAGAAATAAATTCTTATTTTACACAAAAATCAGGCAGCAATTATTCTGCAAACATTCCCATGAGAACTTCTGCAGTTTAGTTATACTGCACCAAAAGAGATACATGACCTGGCCCTACTTCTGAAAATGATCAGACATTTTAAACAAAATTATTTGTTAAAAAGAAAAATAAGTGTTGAAATAACCCAACAATGTTACAACCAATATGTTTTCAAGAAACTTTATTACTTTAAAACATCCAACAAATCTCAACCCTTGCTTTTCACTTGCCAAAAATCAAGGAACCATGAAGAGCTCTGTATTAATGTAACAAAAAGATAATGCCAGGAAAACACAGCCTTTTAAATCTTTCTCCCTTCCTTTACTCATACCACTCTACAAGTTCCTAATCTATTTTGGCCATAACATTCACCAATGAAACATTCTAACCGCACAGTCATGCAATCTCTTTAATCTTTTTATGGATTATTACAGGATCAAAAGTTCTATAAATCAATTGAGCCTTTTCATTACTTCCCACTTTTTCCAAGTAGACAGAAATCTTACTTTTGCTTCCTTCACGGCCTTTTCTTCCATAAGGAATTCTGTTAATGGAAAGGATATACCCATCTTCTGTTGTCACTTCATATTCCTCACTAGGGTATCCCCTGAAGGTAATAATTTCACTCTGAGGAAAGAAAAGAAATCATCTTGGAGCCAGACTGCCTGGCTCCTCAGTTCAGGAACACATGCAAAGTACTGCAGGTTTCTCCTAAAGACAGTGATGGGAAATTCAAGGATGTGGTAGGAATGTGTCACACTACCTGCCTATTAATGAGAACTACCCCACTAGAGAGTCGGGAACTAGCCAGGGCACAGAACTTATCCCAGGAATCTGGGGAGGGCTCCCTAGCCTGTCCCCAGCCACATGGTCCTTACAGCAAGAAAGAAGAGGGAAGTATTGAAAAGCAGACTACGGTAGAAGGACAAAGCAATGCAGATTTGGCAGGCACAAATCCCAAATGGTTTGCACTCAAGAAAACAAGTATCTTCTAGGAACAAAGAAGTGAGGGCAGAAAAAATCATCGGCACCACTGTGGCATGTGGAAGGAGAGAAAGATGCGCCACTTCTTACTCACCTTTCTTCTCAAAGCCTCGAGTGTGTTGCAGAGCTTTTAAGCAACTTTGCTGACAAACCATACAAGAAAATAATAATAAAAATCTCCACATTTATTTAACTCTATAATATCATTATTAGGTTTATCTCCAATCTCTTAAGTCTTGGCCTTTATTTTATTTTGATGCAATTCCATTAGGGCAGTGACCTTGCTATTTAATTGGTTTATGACACTAACCATACCTTGAGAAAACTTAAGATGCAAGACATGATCAGAGCTCTACTCTTAGACTGGAGAAGGAGAATTTAATTAAGCATGTTATTTCTTTTTGGTATCTTTAATTATCCACAGTGACATTAACATTCCAAAATGATTTTAAGGCTAGCTTCTATTCAAATGCTATTAGCCTTAGACTAAATGACTATTTTCAGTCCTTTAAACTGGATTTGCAAGATCCAAACACAGACCCTGAGCATTTCCAGCTTGAAGTATCTTCTTGCACATGTGAAAAAATGGCACAGTTTAGATGAGGTGGAGAAAAGAGCAACTAGCACCAGTTACCAACAGCAAATATCTCCACGAATTGACTACTGCAGCAGAAGGAGAATAAAGTTAAGAAAGTAAATGCCGAATGGGGAGAAAAGCAGCTGTAGTTAAGAACACGCGACCCCTGCGCTGGGAGCACAAGTGTGCATCATAAACATCCGCTTCTCCAGCAATTAACAAAGAATGTCCGTATTCTGGCAAAAAAACCCTGGGTCTGGGGCAGAAAATACGTAAGAGACAGATCCGCCACAGGCAACAGGGGGACCAAGAAGGACCTGGAAGGAGCAGGACGGAAAGAGGACAAGTAAGCAGCGGGTGTGAGCAGCTGCAGCCCCGGGCCGCGGACAGGTGGCTGAAGCCTGGAGGGCTCTCGCCGCGGCTGCCGGGGTCCCCCAGCCGCCCCCTGCCCGCTCCTCGCCCCGCGACAGCCCGCGGCCGCACCCGCTCACAAGGCTCGGACACTTTTCCCCACCGCCGCGCCACTCACGATGTTCATGTTGGTTTCGGGATCCACATTCCTCCTCCCTACGGCGAAGGCTCCCCAGCCGGAGATGCTCTGCAGCAGGAAAGCGGCGACCACCAGGCCCCGCATCCTGGCCCTGCGACAAGGAGCCGGGACGCCGCGGCGAAGCAGAACCCGGGACGTCTGCGAGCGGCCCCGGTCGAGGATTGTGTGCCGCCCCTCCGTGACAGGGGCGGGGCAGCAGCGCGGCCGGGCCGGGC
>VYZS01066752.1:63547-75934 GCA_013400695.1 Neodrepanis coruscans | reverse complement strand
AAAGAAACTTTAAAGTTTCTTTAATCTTGTCATGGCAGATGGAGAAGTGACTGGAGTGTGTTAAAACCAGTCCCAACACTTGAAATGTTGTTTCACCCCCTTGCTGTGACCCTGGGTGTAGTGCTAGTCCTCAACAACCTTTTAGGGTGGGAGCTGGGGAGATTTATGCTTTATAATAGAATTTATAATTCCAGGACAAAGATGGGGGGTGCTGGGATGTGTTTGAAAAATGCCCCATGTAGGAATTATCCCCAATGTTTTCCTCCTATGACCTGAGGGTTCAAATTAAAGAGAAAAGAGGGACCAGGGCCATGAGAACACGAGGCCTCACCAACACATTTTTAAGGAAGTGCATTTGCCATCTGGGCAAGACTCATTTCTACCCTGCATTCACTAAAAGGCAAGAGCACTGCCTGTTGAGTCAAGAATCCTCTCCACATAATTAGACTTTTTCTGCTGTCCATAGAAATGTAAAAAAAATGAGAGAGACCTGAGATGAAAGTAGCACAGCCTCAGTTATCAGAGAAATAATCTCGTGTATTACAGAGCCAAATGAGTTCTGTAGGTAATTTCACTTCCCTCCTGCTTTAGCAGGAGTCTGCATTTAGTCAGTGTTACATCAGCATTTTGTCCCCTTTATTAGTGCAGAAAGCTTACAATAATTTTCTTGAGCTGAAGCCTTCTCAGAAATCTGATTTTTAGCTAAAAGCTCCAGGAGGTGAAAGTGTTGACTAGAACATTAATTATGGACTGTTAATTCCTCCAGCCAGCCTGATGCTTTATGACAAAAAGATTTTTCCAACAACGTGATACAGTTAAACTCCAAGTGTGTGGCTACTGGGGTGTATCCATTTCTTGATTATTTATAAAATCAAAATGTCATCTTTCCTCAAATTGGGATTTCAGGGCAGTGTCTGGCTGTCACTGCTGAGACAGAAACACTGGCAGTGTGTGAATACAAAGGTCACTCTTAAGAGAATAATTCCTTTCATAATTTAGTATCCTATAATGAAGCCAACAGAGATCTTAGAAGAAAAAATACATGAAATGTGATATTGAAACAAAGTTTTCCAAATGCAAATTAATGTCTATTCCAAGAGACAGGAACGAATCAAGGCAGAAACATCACAAATTAAAAATCCATTCCTCTGGTCAGTACTGTGCTCACAGCAGAAACAGGCAGGATATTGTTGGAGTGAGTTCATGTATTTTAAGAGTAAAAAGGAACAGGCAGAGTAAACCATGAAAGCTCCAGTGCTTAAATAATGCAGAGTCTGAGCTGGATGAATGATTTCTGTTAGTGTTGCAGCATTTGAATGTGCACTTCAACCAACCCAAGAGGAAAGAAGACACATCTTGAAGCTCTGCCAACAATCCAAACAGTCCCTCTTGCTCTTGTCACTGTATTTTTGGGCCACAGACTGTGCAATTTTTCTGTTTAATCTCTTATTTTCTCTTCTGATCACCAATGAAGAAAGTTTTGGAGACCAACATAGCAAAGCAAAGGGTCATTTCAGAGTCATGGCAAGAGGTGGATGAGTCAACCTGGATATTTCAGGACAGAATAAGCTTAAACTTCATGGGTCTTGTCAGGAGTTTGTACATCCAGAGGTAAAGGAAAGACTGACACTAAAATTGGTTTCACTAAAGGCAGCACTCTACAACTGAATACACAACATTTAAGACTGAGTTGCAAATTCCAGTCAATACTATTTCCCAGATTTTTGAGGGTGGTTTTTGCTATGGTAAAGTCTAACACCACAGAACTTTATCAAAGAAAATTTTCTGTTAGGGAGGAAAGGCTTGAAATCCTCTTCCTTGCTAAGGTACATCAGGGAAGGAATTATTTCAAAACACAAATTCCTCTCTTCTCCTGAAACTGCAGAATCTGGTGATTGTAGGAATGTATCCCATTTTTTACTCCTATCAGCAATATTCCACTTTACAGATTTCCTTCCTTCTTCTCACTGCCTTCCTCCAGAAATGAATCCCTCACTCATCCCTGTGTGTCTCATACTGCAGGACTGATATAAGTTAAGCCCTTAACTGATTCTTACTACAGAAAAATTGTTTCATTGCCCAGTGGTGCAACACCAAGATTGTTTCTATCATTCAAAACCAAGTAAAACACCTGTAAAATCATCCAGAACAAAACTGGGCTGCTCAGAGCATCACACACAACCTTTGACATCACCAGCCTTACAGGGGAGGTGCTGCCTGGGTGGAATTTTCTGCAATATCCCTGGGAGAGGATACAAAGCTCCTGGATCAAATTTAATAATGATGCTTTGGGGGGAGGTACCAATTTATGGGGGAAAAAATACATTTGTTATTCATTTTTTTCTGTAGCAATCAGAAATCAGGACTCCATTGTTCTGATCAAGGCAAATCAATCCATGCATTAAAAGACAATCCTTGTCTGAAAGACACTTCAGTTGGATTCTGTGCCAGAAGGTTACATGTGGTTTTTCACAGTCTGAAGGGAGGTAGAGAGAAAGGAACATGGAAAAATGGGGATGCATGAAAGGTTCAGTGTAATGAAATCAAAGCTGCTGAAAAGTTTAGACTTCCCTCCATTTTTAATTTTAATACACCTACCTCAAAAAACTACACACAAATAACTTGCCCAATTATTGTGTTTTTCTGCTATAAAACTGTTTTAGTTATAATTTTTTTTACCTCCATTTTTCCCCCCTTAGTTTTTACGCTTTTCATTTAAATTCTCAATTACTCCAAGAGAAAGCACTTTTCTTGGAGCTATTTTGGAGGAGCCTTAGAAGTGTTTTATTATTTCAGCCTGTTTTTCTGGTTGTATCAACATTAATCTTTTCGAATTATAGTTTTTCCTTAGCACCTGTTCATGGATCTATAATTTTTCAAGCTGCACAAATTTAGAAAGGATCCTTCATTGCATTTTATGCAATTGGATACATTACCAGCTCCAGGGGTTATTTTGATCAAATTGAAGCACCTTTGATAAGCCTCCTGCTAAAGGTGTCTGCCTTGTAATGGATGATTTTGGTTATTGATGAATACAAAATCATCTTCTCCCCTGCCACCCCTTAATTTGTGGCAAGAGTAGTTAATTTATCACTCAGCCACACACCTTTATCTCCATTTATTTATTTTTCTCTCTCTATTTGTTTGCGCAGATTCCTTCAGCATGGAAACCTCTACGAATTCCACACCACACACCACCTGAGCTTTTATCTCAGCTAATGCTTGGCTCTGCTCTTTTGACCTCTGGGTTTCAACAAACTCTCCTGCTCCATCTCATCTTTTTTCTCATTATCTTTCCCCCCCGAGGATACAGATTGTACGATTAAGTCTAATCTCTGCAACACTAAGAAGTTCCCTGTGTCTTGCCAGACCTCCAGGCCCGTGTGCCATAATAATACTTCATTAACTAAACTCATGAGCTCAGAAAGAAGAAAAGGGAAGAAAAGAAACCTGAAGAAGAGAAAAACCTGCAACAACAAGCACAAAAAATGAACAAGACCTTAAACACCACTAAAACAGCCCCAAGAATCTTCTCCTTTGGTTATTCCCAATTTTGGTGGCTCTTATTCTTTCCTCCCCACACTTCTGTGTTATCTCCTACACATTTATGGTTCCTACTCTTGTCTTGCCACCCACTGCCTCATCTTTTCCATTTGTCCATGTCAAGCAGCACCTCAGGCTTGCCCTCCCCTGGGACAACCCTGGAGGACGCCACCAACCCCTTCCCCAGGGAAAGGAAAACCCGTTAGGGAAAACCCAATGATGGATCTGGAAGGAAACACCCCCAAAGCCCAGGAGCCCTGCTGAGGCTGTACCTTGCTGCAGGGAGCAATCCAGTAGGCTATGGCAAGGAAGGGCAGGCCAATGGAGACTCCAAAGACAGCCAGGAACTTCACGGCGATGGATTGCTGCCGCAAGCCCGACAGGTTCTCGTACCACATGGTGAGCAATTGCTGCTGGCAGTTGGGGTGAGCAACAAACTGCAAGAGAAACACACACACAAGGGTCAGCAGCAGGGGCTGGAGGGGGGCAGGTGTCAGGGAATTGCCCCTGGAACAGGACAGGGCATGTCTTTGTTGTCCAGCATAGCTCACGGTGTCATCAGCAGAAAAGCAGGCACACAAAACCCCCAGGAGGTGGCAAAATGTGTTTGGCTTCTCCTTCTTGTCTTTTCTAGAGAGAAGAGACTTTTTTATTATTAAAGAGCACAATGCCTAAGCTAAAACCCAAAATCCACTGAAAAAAATGCCCCTGAGCAAGTTATCTCTTGAGGTAAGACAGTCCACACTGAGATTCGGGGAAGAAATAAAGGTGCTTTGATGTCAAGCTCCAAAAATCCTGTGATGACTTGTTAAAGACACAGGCCACTAACACAGTAAGTGTAATATTATATTGTTCTATTCACTATGGAAAGACCAAAAGTGAACCATCCTGCAAGGTTCTGCTGTAAATTCTGAGAGATCTAACCAGTATTTTGCTACTTTAAAAGCCTTATCTCAGAGTACTCCTCAAAAAAAAAAAGACAGCTCATTCTTTACTGATTGGACAAAAAGATGAATTTAAAAGCAGAAGGAAAAGCTTTGGTGCTCTGGTACAGAAAGTACATGTTTTGTACCCTGGAACTGAGACTCTTCTTCAGTTTATTGTTCAGAGGTAAAAGAAAAAGCAAGTGAAAAGGGCAATTTCTTAAGGGCAAAATTAGAGCATCGGCAGATCCCACAAAACAGCTTTGTAAAAAAAAAATTAAACGTCTTTATTGTATATTGTCCTTCGAGGTGATTGAATTTCGAATGTGACTATCTCTAATCACAAAGAAAGATAATTAAAAGGCAACACAACTGAAAGGAAAGATGAAAAATAAATATGTTTCCAGCTCAGCTAATTACATGAGCAGAGCTGAGGGTTTCATTTATTAGCGCTGAATAAATGTTCCTGGCAGGGAAATGGAAAATACTCGACTATTTCAAAGAGCAGAACTTTCTGGAGGTGAAGGGGAGGGTAAAAGGGGTCAAGTGAGAACGACAGGAGCAAAGCAGAGGCTACTGGGGGCTTGGTGGGCACATCTGGAAGCCACCCCTTGCCCTGTGTCAACCCTTTGGGCTTCACCCAACTGAGGGATTTCAGCTGCTCCCCGGAGTTTTATTGGGACTGAAAAGTAGAGAAAACTCTTGCTGTGCTTTTAGCCTCAGTTTCTGGGAATTTTGATCGACTTGGGACTCTTTTTGGCTTGTTTGCATAAGAACAAAAACTGTTACTGCGAGTTGAAACGATCAGTTCATCACCAGTGCAGAGTGAAATGCTGTGGCACAGTCAGCAGGGTTGCTGTGGAATAGCACTTTTCCTTCATTAATAGCACATTAACAGCTCTTTAGGATGTGCTTCTTCAGCAGAAATAGGCTTGGGGGGCTGCATTTCTCAAAAAGAAAATAAAAAAAGAAGAAAATAAGACTTTTCCTTTTCCACTGAATAAGTCAATCAGAATGAAGGCATTTGATAGGTACTATAAACCTGCTTTGTCTTGGAATTTTTTTCCTGGAAATACTAAAGTTTTAATGTGTTTTATTTTAAGGTGCTTTATTTTCACATGTGATGAATTCAGCAACCATTTTAGCAACTCATGGAAAGGAAAATTACAGTGGGAGATGTGCAGACTTCTGAGGTGAAGGGCCCAAGCAACATCCAGACTTCTTCCCCCTCTTGCAAATGTTCTCTGCATTATGAGAATTGATTCAGACAAAGGAACTCAGTTGTCCTTGGCAATGAGACAGTCAAAGACTTCGGTTGGTTGGCATTTCAGAGAATCCATCAGACATTTTAATCTGTTCATTTTTTTCACTTTGTCTGGGAAGAGCTACAGTGAAAATACAAATATAGGAAAATGGAGAAGGAATTGCCATAAAACCCAGTTCAGTGGAACAATTTCTTTTGCACAAGGCAGTAAAGCCAAGGCAGGATGCCACAGAGCCTTGATGGTGTTCAGCTTCCTCTGATCATTGCAGAAATGAGGGAAAGATAAGATAAGGATAAGAAAGTTCAGAGCATGAATGAGTTTTGCTCTGTTATTTGCTCACAGCAAGAAGGCCAGTTTGTCATTAGGTTTGCTCTATTAATGAAACACACAGTGACCCTTGGACACTCTCTGCACCAGCATTTCAGAAGCTGATCTCAGAGATGCTACATGGCCATTTAATTCCCTCTCTGCCCTGGGAATGGGGCTGACACCAAGTCAGAGGTTACACTAAAGCTTTGTTTAGTGACTGAGGCACGGGCAGGGACAGAGCTTGAGACAAAACGCCTCAAAGTGTGATGGAAATGGTGATGGGAGATATTGAATTGCAGAGCACTGAATGCTGCAGTGCTTTTTTAATGTCCCCATTAAACGCTTTTTTTCTTTTTTTTTCAGGACTAGGAAATGAGGAGAGGAGGCTTTTAGGGACAAACTGTGGATGATGCTGTGCTGCATCCCAGCAGACAAGGAAGGCAGGAAGAGTGGTGTGACCAGGGCTGTGCAGAAGAGGGAGAGAACTCTGACTGAAATGGAAGCACTGGCAGTGGAAGGGATTGTCTGGCTCCAAAAAACAGCCATGGAAAGCACTAAGTGCTTTATCTGATGGGCAGAGTGAATCCCATCCAAGCTGGTCAAGATAAAGCAGAAGGATCTGGGAACTCAAGCAAAATGTTCTCCAATGTTTCTGCACTCAGAAACCAGAGTGGGAGCTTTTCTGGTCCCATGGCACTGGGACCCCAGTAGATGGCAGTGGTTTTTCCTTATATTTCTGATTTAGGGAGGAAATTTTACTTCCCTTCAGCCTATCAGTCACATAGATTTTTAAGTTAAAAAAAAAGATTAAAAAATATTCTAATAAAATCACCCATCAAACTAAAGGGCCAGGTCAAATAATGAAGCTGCCAAAGCAGCAGTTTTGAAGGATTCAGGAAAGACACCTCCAAAAGTCCTTGTCCTGTGCTACAGGGGGGTGAAATATGAGACTTTGATATTTTTCTGGAATATGGAAAAAGTCTCTGAAAGTCTTCAGTGGAAATGGAGAGATTTTACACATAGAAATAAGAATGTTTGAGAGATTAGTGTGGACACCACATGGAACAACAACTTTTCCACATTGTGTGCCAGCTCTTTCTGGTCACTATTGGGAGGAAAAGGAGAAGGAGGGAAGGAGAAAATTTGGACAGAAAAATGGTGTCAGCAGAAATAAGGATACAAGACAGGGGGCCTGGCAGAGGTCAGGCTTCAGATGATTGGAATTAGTCATGAAGAAAGAAACCAGTATCTCTTTTCTTACTGAAGTAATTCTAATTCCCTTAAAAGTGCAGAAATCCAGCAGCGAGGAGAAAGAATTAAGCACTCAGACAGGATCACCTCACTCTGCTAATGCACCTTACCCTGAGGTGAGAAGGAAAAACTCATCAGTGAAGCAGCAAAAGCAGCTTAAAAGCTGCATATCAGAACTTCCAGAGCAAACCTGTGACTGGAATGTCCTGAGGTGCTGCTGTCACGTCCCCTCAGCTTGTCCCTTCCCTGCCAGCCTTGTGGCAAAGCTCAGTTAATCACTGACAGCTAAAGAGGAGCTGCAGAAATAGACTTTCAGGAGAACATTGGTGATGTCAAGAGACATTGGCAGGGCAGGGCTGAGCCATTTCTCTTTCCAACATGTAGCTGCATTCGTGTCCTTTGAACAACCTTTCTGGGCTCATTATTAAACATTTATCTTGTGATGTAGCTCATCAATTCTGCAAAGCCTACACTGATAACACATTTTAGGCTGCAGCACCTGCTCACAGGAGCCCTGGATTGGGTGCTTCAGATGCCAGAGAGCTGAGTGAAAAAGCTGAAACCCTTTGCATGACTCATTTGGGTCAATTGTAAGCCTGGGCCTCCAAATTACAAGCAAAAAATGAAGAGGGCAGCAAGTGCATTGTACACATGGCTTTTCCCATTCTGCCAGTGTCCCTGCCCATTGCAGGGAGGTCTTTAAGGTCCCTCCCAATCCAAACCACTCTCTGTTGCCAGAAGCAGAGGATCCACACATGGGAGAAACTGGGGGGGATCCAAACCCTGTGTGCTTTGGAAAGAGGGAAGTTGGGAAGTGTTATTATAAAGATTTCCTGACACACCTCACAGGCAAACAGGGCCTGAGCTGAGCTTGCCATGCTTGTGTTCCCAGCAGGAGCAGGACCAAAGGCAGTCCTGCTCTGGGCTGAGCTGGGATTTCCTTGGGAGCAGTGCTGGGCTTGACCAAAACCACCCCAAAGGGTGAAAAATGTGCTGCAACTTCACCCAAGAGGATCAGGTGAGTAAAAGGGTAAATATGTGGCCACATTCAGGTGATAGAGGAAAAACAAACCAATGAAAGCATTTAAAAAAACATAATTTCTTTGCTTTTATGCCATTTTTCCCTCTCTCAAAGATTCCTCTGCTATTTTAAGCATTTTTAAGACTCCAAGCCTAAATAAAGAGTCTGTATTTACACTGACTAAAAGCAGGTGCACATTCCTTCATCTGGATGCAGAAGATTTTCATGGATGAAAGAAAATTCTGCTGCTCAAGACTCATTTCAGTGGGATGTGACCGTGGCAGAAAAGGAAACACCACATGACAAAAGGTCCCCTGAGATGTTGCTGGAGACACACAGGGAACATGAAGCAAGGAAATGTCCCTGCCCTGAGGATTTCTGCAGCTTTCCCTCCGTCCCTGGGGATCATTTGACTGTCTAATGGCAGCACACAAATATTCATGAGCTCCTTGCTCATNTTGTAACAAGAAAATGTAGAGTTTACACGAATTCTTTAATTGGTTCAGTTTAAACCTTGTTCTGCCTGAAATGTCTTTATAATTTGACTTTCCTCAGACCAGAATAGAGACTCTTTCTTGTGCTCAGAATTCTTCTCACATGGGGACTGAATAAAGGTTGGCTCTTGGGAAAACTTCAGTTCCATATTCTTCTCATGGCCTGCATGTTTTCTGNCAGCCCTGCTGTCTGTAACTTCAGCACTCAGAAAACCTGGCAGCAAAGGGAAAAGGTTCCTGTTTGTAAGCAGGGCCCAAATGGTTTGGAATTCTCAGGGAAAAAAAACAACTAATTGTGCAACTTCAGTCTCTGAGTTACTTTTAAGGCATAAAGCCAGAAGTATTTAGTAAGAAATTACACCTTTCACAGGTATCCTTTGGAACCAAAATGTCTCTCCCATTTGGCAGTGGGTAAATACTCCCTTGTATCAAATCCCAGGATACTCATATATTCCCCAGTTTTATCAAATTTCACTTGCTGGGTGACCTGAGTTATCCAGTACAAAATTCTAATTTTGAACACTTAAACCCTTCACTCAGCTACAGTTTGCAGCCACATCTCTTTCCTGTGACTCTCCCTACTCTATAAAAACCAAGTTTTTTTGGGATAGATCTCCCTGCTAAACCAGTGAGTACATTAACAGCATTGAAATCTCACTTTGCAGAGGTGACAAGACAGAACCAAGGCACTGAAGGTCATCCCAGAGTCCCAATGTTTGTGCAATTGCCCCAAAAACCTGGTGTGGCTCAACTCTGGGAAGGAGGCAGCAAAAGATGAAAGACATGGATGGAAACAGGCCCCTGATTGTCAAACAGATTCAGAGTAAAACCCAATTAAAATAAATAAATCCAATACAAAAGAAAAATAACAAAATAATGGTCAAGAATATTGCAAATCTGCCCATTGACACAAATGCTCTTCAGTGCTGAGTGAAAAAGCCAAATTAATAATCCTCCTGACAGTGGAAGGGGGACTTTTGTTGTCTTTCTCTCAATTTTCTATCATATGAAATGAAANAGATTGATTGTTAAGGTCTGATTTCTCCTCTTTTTACACAGATGAATAAATCTGATCACTGAATTATTCATCTAAAAACAAACAACTAGAATTTCAAGTCCCAGCCCTTAACATTCCAGGATTTTCATATCTTTGCAAAATCAAACCCACTTGAAAACCCTTATTATGGAATTATTCATCTGAAAACACATCACAATAAAAAACTCCCAGAAAACAACGTCCCTTTGGTGTCTAAAAAACCAACCACAGTGGGTAGAGAAGGAGAAATTTAAAATTCAGGCAAGCCAGGAGCTGTTTTCCCTTGGCTGCTGCTGAAGGAACTGGGCTGTGCTCAAGCTCAGATGTTTCTGGTGGAGATGGTTTCACTCCCAGCACAGCAGAGGGAGAGACAAACCCACCCATAGGTTGAGACTCCTCTCTCCATCATGTATAGAGTCCCAAAAAGTTGAAATGCTGAATTTTTATTATTTTTTTAAGGGTTGTGCTCATCCCTATCTGACTGTCCATCCATATTTCCAGGTCTGTTGCCTATAGGGAGACAGGCAAAGCCAAAATTGGAGTCAACTAAGGTCTGGTTTGTAGCAAACCATATTGATTGCTCTTTTCTAAGAGAATTTTACTGTTAATACAGGTAATTTTAAGTCCTTTCATCTGTGATGTACATCCATGGAATGAGTTTGGTGTGTTCCTGCTCACTGGTCTTGATGGACATCTCAGCCCCTGGGACACTTTGCAAATGAAAATAATTAAATCCTGCATATTACAGTGAATTGGGAATATTGCAAACACCATCCAGGATGGAGAAATGATTCACTGAGACCTGAAGAGGATGGATGTATGGGCAGGAAATAACAAAATGAGATTCATCAGGGAAAAGGAAAAAAAAAATTAAAACATCTGGGCAAAAGGAAATAATCAGAGTGAGACTTCAGAGGGAGGAAGGAACCTGGTTAATGAAATGCTCAGAGATATAGAAATGCTTTCTGTGAAGGAGGGAAGTAATTCCTTCCCTTTGCAATCTCTGACAAAATGTCTGGAATGTGCAATTAAAACTGTGAAAAGGAAAATTATATGGACAAGCTTAAGAGCCCAGAGTGACCACAGGGGTTCCACTCTTCACTTAAGATATTAAATTACATTTGTACAGTATCCACTGGCTCTCCAGGGATGGAGACAGGAGACACTTCTCTTCCCACCACCACTGTCCAAGCCACCAATGGCTCCACAAGACCTCACTTAAATATTCCTGAAGTTAAGGAGTGGGAAAAGATGATCCAGAGATTGCAGAAGCCAAACACCACCCCCCTGAGAGCCTTTTTTTCTGGAGTTCTCCTCGAGGCTTTAAATTTAAATGGTTAAACTCTGTCCTCCAGCTCATTTTCTTGTGATTCCCTTGCAAACCCCAAGTTTTCCCAGGGAATCTCCCTAAGGATGTGCTGGGGCAGCTCTGCCCCAGCCTGTGTTTGGGGCAGTGCCTGTTATTGCACTTTTTGGGGGGGGGCACAAATGCTCCTGGTCTGGTGGGAGCATNCACTTTTGGGGGGGGGGCAGAAGTGTCTCTTCAGCATGAGCAGGGCTGGTTCCTTTCCCCATTCAAGGACTGAGCTTCTGCAGCTCCTGTGAGGGCTGGAAATGCTGCCAGTGCTCCCATTCCATGGTGAGAGGGTCCTGGAAGGCATTTCTTGCCCCAGGTTCTGCCCAGGGTAAAATCCCATGCTCTGTGTGAATGGATGGGAGCACAGGCTGTTGTTGCAGCAGCTGATGAGAGCTGGGACTTTTTATGCCCTTGAGTTTATAATCTAATGCATCCCTGAGTATTCTGTTCAGAGCATCCTCCATATGTTAATTATTAATAATATAGTTATGAGAAAAGTTCCTGTTCCAGCTCTCTGTTAAATAGGATTTACACAGCCATCTGGTATCCTGCTTAATTCTTATTATATTTTTTTTTTCCCAACTCAATTTGTGTGTCTTACTGTTAATTACATTAAAAGTCGTGAAAGAGAAAGGTGTTCTTCCTTTTTTTTGGTGGTGAGGAACTGATCTGCTGAGAAAACAGAGGTGGGCACTCAACATTTGCAATTTAAAAACTACAGCAACAATAATTCTGCCACTGGGGAAGAAGGAAAATTAGCGTCACCTCCTCCAGAGAAGCAACAGCTTTACACCTGAAGGGAAATGTCAACACCAAAGTCCCCTGTCAACACTAAAGGGAGACATGAAAGGATCACAGAGGTACAGAATAAAACCTGTANAGAGGACATTGGAATGATTTTTTTTCCCAAGAATCTTGGGGTACAGGGTGATTATTTAGTTCTTGCAAAAACTGTAGAGAATTACAATAATACAGCATTTTTTAAGACCACTTTGTAAACTACTATAATTTCAGCTTTCTCCTTGCTGCACAATATGTAAAAGCAGAGTTTCTTCATTCTTTAATGACCTTTATAAAATGTCCTTCAATTATTTTAGAGCCTTGAACTTCTCACCATCATCTCATGTGCTTGTTGCAGGGGAAAAAAAAAAAAAGGAAAAAAAGAGACAAGTGAAACCTGTAAAATGA
>VYZS01066752.1:15965-60845 GCA_013400695.1 Neodrepanis coruscans | reverse complement strand
GTATGTTCACATCTCCATTCAGAATGGCCTCCACTTCCTCAGTGTCTCTGCACAGGTCCAGCACCCCCACCACAAAGTCCTTGCATTGCATAGATAACTTCCTGTAGTCGTTCTGAGGGAAAAGAGAAACCCAAATTATTCAACTGTGCACTTGAAAGCATGAAAATTAAAAAAAAAAAATAAGAGAGAAGAGAAAGCAGTTGTGACCAAGGTTATTTCTGCAAAATTGTTGCCTGGAAGAGTAATAAAGGACTTGATTTTCACCATTTCACAAATGTACATGAACTGCTCCAGGCTTCATTAGCAGTGTCTCTGCACCAGCAAAGTTGGCATCACAATAGAACAAGATTTACAGCACAACAAGCAAATAATTTCTAAGGAAATTTGGATTTTAAGCAATCTCTCTTGTACCCATCTCTGTGTGGTATCACTCCTCTCTGTCTTCCTCTCTAGGAAGGTAAAAATATGGCCCCAAAAAATTCCTGCTAACTGGTTAAAACATACAAAGAAATTTTTCAGTTTAGGTTCTTTCCCAGTAACTCTTCCTTTAATCACTTCCAAGAAGTTTCAGGCTGGTACAACAAGCTGGAACACCACACACAGATGTGTTCAACTGAATTAGAGAGTAGTTGCAATACCAATTTCAGCCTCAAATTTATTACCTTAGATTTTGGTTAAACAGTTCTGAAAGAGCATCCAGAGGATCATTCTGTCATAACGTTCTCCAGGAAATGGGACTTCAGAAACTCAACATGAAATAACTTCACCTTGAAAACCCAAATTACACTTGTGGGAAAAGAGAGAGCAAGGAACTGACTTCAGAGAGGGCTAAAGGAGCAATTTCCCTGCCTTAAATTAAATTGTGATTGGTTTTCACATGCTGACACTTAAAGAAATGAGGAAAATGCCACCATCTGAGTAAATGTTGTAAATTAGAACACAATTAAGGGTACCATTAATATCATAACAAAATGGTGTTATCAAAGGCTCGATGCAACAAATAGAAATAATAACCATAAGACAAGCTCTTACTGACTTGAGAGATCTTTTCAAATTAAGTTTGATGAGTTAATTAAATTCAGCAGCTTATCTAATTAAGCCAGCTGCAAAAAAAAAAAAAAAAAAAGATAGTTAAACCTGGCTTTGATGAGATGATAAGGATAACCTGGCTTTGTGCTTTTACATTTTCTAAATTATTAATTCTGCCATTTATACATAGCAACATATTAACCTTCCTGGTAGACAAAGATCTCCAAGCACTGTGCAAACATCCATTCATTAGGGAGAACAGCACTGTCTAAAATCTGATGTGATTAGACTTGGTTAAACTTCCTTGGACAGTTTTTTTTCCCTTCAGAACTGAGCAGCTTTTGATAATGAATTTCTAAAGGAGTTGGTTTAATGGCTTTGTGGTGGGTTTGAGGTTGGTTCTGCTGGGTGTGTGGCTGTGTCTCAGGTTTGCTTTCCCTGCTCTCCTGTTTGCTGGAGGCTGGGAAGAGCAGGCCCAGAACATGGAATAATTGCAGGGAACCAGAAATGCCTTCAGAGCTGAGCTCAGGACACTCTGTAGAAATTGGAAGATGCAATTTCTGATCAGTGTTTGAAAGGAGCTGAGGAATGACTGTGCTGAGACCCTCTGCAAGCTGAAACTTGTGTGTTTGCATCCTCCTATCTACTAAAAAATGTTTAAATCTGAGTCCCCCCTTTTCATCCCTGAGTGCTGTAATTAGATTGGATGTTCTAATTGAATTGTTAATGGGGATCAGCAAGAACTCCAGATCTTCATGGAAAGGAGACATAAGAGAACAACCAGCAGGTCTTTGGGTCAATGTCCTCTTGCAGAAACAGGGTCACCAAGGTTTCTGCAAAGGTGCTGAGCTACTGCACTAAGATTTGAGCTGCCCTTGTGGATCAGGCAGAAAATGATGGTACATTTGCATCTAAATGCAGTAACTGAGCCTTTTGTGGAGGTTGAGTTTGTGGAGTGAATATTTTCAAATGTGGGGTGAAGCAAGGTCTGAAATGCAAATGAAAGACAGATTGTACTTTATGGCTTCAAAGTGCTGCTCTCGAATCAATTCCATGCTTTAATCTTCCCCACACCAAGATGAATTTCAATAAATAGAAAGCCTGCCTGTGCACTGAGAGAACAGATGATAAACCAGGAATATCAGCCTCAAAACAACTACAGGAAATGTGAAAGACAGCAAATACAGATAGATCTGAAAATAGATGTAATCTGGGAATGCAGTGTCTAATTGCCACAGGTAATGGAGGTGCTTAATTAGCCCAGCAGGTTTAAAAAAAAAAAACACAAGGGTGAGAACTTTGTTGAGCTTTAACACCATTCTCTGGGTGCTGTTTGCAAAATTCCCAAACTTCTCTCTGAAAAGGCACATTTTAGGTGATTCTCATCCTCACTTCCACATCATCTGAGCAACAAGTTTGTATTAGCTCAGACTATTTCCCCTCTTCTGCTTTCTTTGAGGAAAACAGTTCATTTAGCAACTGGGAAAGTGCTTCTAAAGCAACTGTAAATGGCAGGTTCCCAGCTGGCAAACTCCATCAAGACCCAGTTTTTTCACATCTCCAAGCCTGAGGTTTTTATTGGTTCTGCACATTTGCAGAGACAATGAATGTTTTCCCTATTCCCGGTTTTTTTTTAAGTAGTCACAAGCAGCTGGAAAATCAGCCCAGGATATAGGCTATAAAAAGAAGAAAATAAAATAAATTAATTAAAATTAAAAGAAGAAGTAAAATAGAATAAGTAAAATAGAATAAAGTGCCTTCCAGCAACTCTGCAGCCAGGCAGAAGAGCAGCTTACAGCTCTCAGGAGACTGCTCATGTGTTAAGACAAGTCTCACTGATCACTGAACCTGCTGTATCTTCTGATGATCCCTTTTACAAAAGCATTTGTCATCTTTGTTCTGCCTTCTTTAATGCTCACAGTCAGCACAGGAAATTCTGCTCAGCCTGAGAGTGAGAGCACAGCCACCCAATGACTCCCCTCATGGCACTGTGTTTCTCTCTTCAAGCACATGTTATTGGTTGTATCTTTCCTTAAAAAACTGGGATTAGCAGAGGACTGACAGCCAAGCTGCTCCTGATCCCGGTTTGCAAGGTGTAGTTTTGGTGACTCAAGCAGAAATCCTGTCCCTGCCTGTAAAAGACTGAGTGATAAATTGGGAGAATCTCAAGGAGGCTGAGCAGATTTATTTACAAGTATTATCCAGCTCTGTGTGTGTGCCAGCACTATGTGTTCCACACTTTGGGAAGCACCTGAGACCCTGCATTCCCTGAAGCTGAGTCAGGGAAGGTTTAGGTTGGATTTTAGGGAAAGGTTCTTTCCCCACAGGGTGGTGGGCACAGCCCCAAGGCTGCCAGAGCTCCAGGAGGGTTTGGACAACACTCTCAGGGACAGGGTGTGACTCTTGGGGCTGTTCTGTGCAGGACTTTGGTGGTCCATGAGGGTCCCTTCACTCAGAATGTTCTGTGATTCTCTGTGGTTCTTGTTGCACCGAAGTTTTTGAGGAGCAGAGCCCTGAGGACCCCGTGACTCCTCCAGGGGACAGAGGGGCAGATGATCACTGTGCTTGGGGTGCAAAGGGACAGTCCCCACTTCCCCACTGCCCTGCCAGCCAGGTTCAACCCCTAAACCAGGCACTTCATGGCCCTCCTGCTCTAAATATATTTGGAGAGGACCATCCTGGCTGCAGAAGGTCACCAGTTGTACCAGCACAAGAAATTCAGGCTGGAGACACAAAATGCAGCTCAGTTCTCTTGGTATCCCTGCAAATACAGGCAAGGACACTAACCCAAGCCTTCCTGAGCACCCCAATTAGCTGCCACATTGTAGAAGTTCATAAAACAGATGGGTCCTGAAAACTGCAAATCACTCAGGAGGGATGCTGGGGCCTCATCCTGACAGGCTGAGCACTCAGGGAAGAATATGAGGGAGAAAAGTGAGTGTGCAAGAAAGCCAGTCTGCCTCAAGGAACACATGGAACAGGATTTGTGGCCCATAGAGGCACAGAAGGATCAGGGTAAAGCCTGAGAACGTTACGATACCCAGTTTTTAAAAAAGCTAGAACATAATAAAAGAATTCCAAATTAGTCATTTCCTGCTTCTTCTAACACTGTTGTGCATGTGGAGTTAAAAAATGTCTAATTTTGCTGTTTTGAAAAGGCTGATGGTACTTGTCATTCGCTGCAATTTCTCCAAGTACCCTGTTATTATCTGTTGATTGTGTTCTAAATGAACTCTGTCATGTCTCCACATCTGTTCAAAACCGACCAGATTTTTTCAGCCAAGAGCTGTTTCAGGTCAGAGGGATGGAGTTTGAGGGAAAAATTAAGAAAAATTAAGCCCAGGAGCCTGTCTGGCATTAAATTTACTGTGCAAATGAAAAGTGTAGGCATGTTGCACAGAGCCTCTTTTCATGTTTCCTTGAGCTCTTTGTATTTCATCTACATCACATATATCAAGGAGAGAAATATTGCATTGCTTAGATTAGCATTTTAAGAAGAGGCAGCAGGAAAAAAAACCCTGAGAAGCAATTCTATAAATATGGAGAGAAAAATCCCCCAAATAAAAATGCTCAGAGAAAGAAAACAAAGCTGAGAGAAAGGAGGGGGGCAGGAAGCAGAAATATTACATGGTGGCTTTGAAATTGTTAAATAAACCATCATGTCAGATATCCCAAATGCTTCTAAATATTTACCAATTAGCTCTCACATGAACTATACACAAGCCAATATAGAAAAGCTGGGAGAGAAATTTCCTTCTGGGTATTTACACTGACTTTGACTGCCCATATGTTTGGGAATGAGGGAAAAAAAAAGCACGAGGCCTGTGGCAGGGAAAGCAATGAGAGGAGAAGTTAAGAAAGGGCTGATCCTGCTGATGTAGCTCTGAAATGCACTGAGCACCCTCTCAAAGAGCAGAGCTGAGTGCACCTCCCTTCTTTCAGACCAAATGCACAGTTAATTTTCCAGAGAGCACCCCCAGCTGGTTTCTGTTCTCTTGTTGCTGCAGTGGCAGCCCCTCAGTGAATTATTGGGTGTACTGGGTCATGGCCAGTGGGCACATCTCTGAATTTAAAGCCAAGAGCTCACTGAACACATCTCACTGCTCAGGTTGCTGAGTGTGTCTGCAAGCAGGAACAGATGCCCCAGTTCGTTTTTGCAGTGATCCAGACCTTGACTTCTTCATCTCCAGCACAATATAACAAGCAATCTGTTCCTGTGCAAGAGTCTGGCATTTCAAAAGTGTGTCTCTGTTGCTTTCCAAGCAATTTGGAGCCTTTTAAGTGGAGCCAAGCTAAACATGGCCATGGGTTGTGCTCTGGAGTGCCAGGCTGCAGAATGGCACAGCACAGCGGCCTCCAGGGAAAGCAGAGCTCAAATCCTGCCAGGAGACACTGAGAGATGTGTCCACAGAAGAGCCCAAGGACAAAACAGGGCTGCTGTCTGTGTTGACACTGATTTTGTCCATAGAAGCCCAGAAAACAACAGTATGGTTTGATTAAGGAGCAGGAATTACAGGACTCCCACCAAGCCTTTGAAATAATGGCTTAAAATGTTGCTTTTTTAAAAAAAAATCTGAAATTAATGGAGGGATTATTTGGGGAAGTAAAGCCAAGGATTCAGTATAATAAAATAAAATAAATAAAATAGATTTCTAGGAGAAAATTAGGGACTGAAACCAAACACAATTCTTGCCTCTACAACCAAAGTTTTGGATTCCCAAGCCTAATAAAATTTCAGAATCATCCAATTCTCAATACTTTTTATTAATTATACTGATTTTTTTACTATTTTGAAACTTAAAATAAGTTTCCTTTACCTTTTTTTTTTTTTTTAATGAGAGTATTTCAGATCTCAAGGTTGGCACAGCAGCTTTTCAGCATAAGGTGGCATTTGATGGTTGATGTTCTTCTCTTCCAAATCCCCTCAGCTGCTTTTCAAACACACACCACAAATAAGCCACAGGCTTCTGATTCCTCAACTAAGTGAAAAGTGCTTTTTTTTCCTTTTGCAGATTTTCCTGAGCTCATTTGGGTGTTTGTGCTGAAACCTGTTTTCAGAAGATAAACCCTCAAGTCCCTGGATGTCACAGAAACGGGCCAGGCTTTACAGAGGCATTAACTGAATGCTCAGGAATGTAGGGAATACACACATTTGGGGAAGGGGAGGGTCTGTCCCGCTGTGTCCTGTCACAGCTTCTCCTTATTAAATGCAAACTGCACATTTCAAATAATAATCTGTTAATTTGCTTGTGGAGGAAGAGTTTGGGATCTGCTCATGTCAGCAGCAGAATCAGGTTCATGATGATGCAGTGCAAGAGTCCAAATCCCTCTCAGTAATTTTCAAATTCCTGTTTGTTGAGGACACAACGCTGAGAAACAGCTTTTATCCCCAAGGCTGAGCTAAATTTGGCACCTTCACCTTGTTTAAAGAACACATTTATATGTTTTAAGGTGCTGTGAATCCTTTATCTCATGGGAATTTTGGCTACAAGCAGCACATGCACATCAGGAGAAAGACTCCTCATAAATCCATCCTGCCTTAACTACAAGCCATCACATTAATTACATTGATAATTAAACTAATCATTTGTCTTCCAGGTCTCAAACAGCCAAATACCACAGTTCTCAATGACCAGCTCCTTGTAGAACAAGGCAGCAGGATCAGAGTGGAGGAAATTCCAGACCCTACAGCACACAAACACTTTGGGAAAAATGTGATCCCAGCTGCAGAGTCCTGGCTCAGAGCACTCCTGCCCTTCTGGACATCATCCTCTCTCTGAGAAGGGCAGACTTAGGAGTGGTGCTGCAGAATTTCCTTGAGCAGAAGTGGGAATATAAAAAGGGCAGAGTTACATCTCTGTGTTGTGAGATGAGTTCACATCCTGGGCTTTGGACAGTGGGAATGAAATGACAAAGTTTGTACCCATGTTAGATTGGTGAAAATTTCCCTGCAACAACTTATATTGCAGAGAATTGCCATTTTTGATCATGTAAATGGCAAAAAACCATGGGTACCCCAGTACCTAGCACCATTTTGTGGCACCATAAAATTGTTTGTATACCATTCCTATTTATCCACAATTCACTGGATAGTCTGCCTGGACACAGTGAGGATGAGTTCTTTCTNATGCAGTGCAAGAGTCCAAATCCCTCTCAGTAATTTTCAAATTCCTGTTTGTTGAGGACACAACGCTGAGAAACAGCTTTTATCCCCAAGGCTGAGCTAAATTTGGCACCTTCACCTTGTTTAAAGAACACATTTATATGTTTTAAGGTGCTGTGAATCCTTTATCTCATGGGAATTTTGGCTACAAGCAGCACATGCACATCAGGAGAAAGACTCCTCATAAATCCATCCTGCCTTAACTACAAGCCATCACATTAATTACATTGATAATTAAACTAATCATTTGTCTTCCAGGTCTCAAACAGCCAAATACCACAGTTCTCAATGACCAGCTCCTTGTAGAACAAGGCAGCAGGATCAGAGTGGAGGAAATTCCAGACCCTACAGCACACAAACACTTTGGGAAAAATGTGATCCCAGCTGCAGAGTCCTGGCTCAGAGCACTCCTGCCCTTCTGGACATCATCCTCTCTCTGAGAAGGGCAGACTTAGGAGTGGTGCTGCAGAATTTCCTTGAGCAGAAGTGGGAATATAAAAAGGGCAGAGTTACATCTCTGTGTTGTGAGATGAGTTCACATCCTGGGCTTTGGACAGTGGGAATGAAATGACAAAGTTTGTACCCATGTTAGATTGGTGAAAATTTCCCTGCAACAACTTATATTGCAGAGAATTGTCATTTTTGATCATGGGTACTCCAGTACCTAGCACCATAAAATTGTTTGCATACCATTCCTATTTATCCACAATTCACTGGATAATCTGCCTGGACACAGTGAGGATGAGTTCTTTCTAATTATCTTCAATAACAACAATTAACAATCCAATGAGAGATAAACTAAATCACTTCCCATCTGCATCTTTTTTTTTTTAATGTCAGCCTTGAGATCCCCAACATGTGTTACTCCATTTGCATTTATTAATAAGAAATGAATTCCCTACAGTGCCTTAGATGAACATACCTGACTCCATTCTTCCATCTGCTGATCCAACATTATTATTCTATTCCAAGCCATCATCCTAATTATCCTCATTTGTAGTTCCAGTAGATATCCCTGCCCAATGAGAATAATGAGCAGCAGGCTTTGGAAACCAGTCATCTTGTTCATAATAAACCTCCTGGCTCCCAGCTATTCCCCAAATCCCAGTGTTGATTCCAGCTGAATGCTTGGGCATTTGGTGCTGCTAATTAAACACAAAGCTTACCAATATTGTGCTGGACTGATATTACAGTAGTGAGAGCAGCACTTTCTCTCTGTTTTCCTCACCAATAATTGGATTTTGGATTGCTGAGAAACGTCTTCTTTAAGGTGGAAAACTGATTGCTGAGGGGAGGAGGAAGGAATTGTATTTCTGGGTCATTTTATATTGGGAAGAGCTCTAAGAAAATTCTCTGGGATGAATTGGGGGTGTGTAAGGACAAGCTCAAAGTCAGATGAGCTCTGTACTCACTGCAGGGACTGGGATGGGAAGGGCCAACATGTCATTCCTTTCAAACAGTCACCTGTGGGTGATGGGAGCCCTCCTTTCCAACCATGAAATAAATCATGGTTTCAACAAACCTGAAGATGACATGATGGTCAAATGAGCCATGATTTTACCAACTTCTGGGGCTCTTCTACCATGTTACAGTTGCTATAAAAAGCCAAATTTTAACATTACTAACATTGTGGTAAGATGGAGTTTTTAGGTTTAAATTTTGAAAGCGTTTCTAAGTAACTTGTTGCTTCCCTACTGGGTTTGTGCCCATCATTTTACGTCTTAAATTCAGCCTTCTACTCAATAAGAAGTAGCTGGGTAATGCACACAAAATCCTGACACAACTGAAATGTGCCCAATTCCAGCTGGTTCCAGATTTTACACTTATTTCTCTACCTGGCTAAAACATCACAGTGTTTGCCTTCAAACTTCTCTGGATTAAAAATACCTCTGAGATTCTGTGATGCAGCTGCTGTGCTACTTCCTCGTGTGCAACATTCCCATTGCTCCCCACTTCCCACTTAACTGGAGACCCCACCTGTTGTGTCCCATCAATGATTACAAGGGGATTCCACGTTATTTCCTATTTTTCTGCTCATGTCTCTTCACCTAAACCAAGATCCTGCTCTGGGGACCTTGTGCTCAATCAATGGAAGCAATAAGCTGTTAAATGCTGCAGTTGCAAAGCTGTTCATCCTTAACTGAGGAGGACTAAAAATGACTTCCCAGGGAGCTGTAAAGGGTAATAAACATTGCACTGATTGTGTGCAAACTGGCTTTGCCAAAAATCTCCCAGAAAACAAAAAAACATCCCAGCTCTTCTCCCTGAGAGGGTCAAATATTTCCAGGCTTGCATCTGTCTTGCAATGTTGAAAGTTTCCTCTAAGTTTTTTTTTTTTTAGAGGGCCAAAACCCTTAAGGCATTAATAAGAATATTAAATTTTCTCCCACTGATGTATTGTCTCAGATTTGATGTGTGGAAAGAATCTTTTTACCCTTCTACTCTTTCAAAAGAGAGACGTGGGCTCATTCCCCCAGGAAAGCGAGGAGAATATTTTCCTGCAGAAAGTGCTTTGGCAACTTTTAAAGAGGGTTTGTTGGGGTGTTTTTTTTTGACTAAAGTCAGCTGGGAGATTTTAACAACAACATCACTCATGAAGTTAAACAACCCTGGAGGCAACGGCCATTACCCAATTTGAAGTGACTGCTCAGTGCCTTGTTCTGCCACCAGAGCTGCCACTTCCATGAGTAATGATGTGATTTTTCCAGGTACAGGTGTGGGTTGGATGCTGAGTTATTCCCTTCATTATGAATCACAGCATCCACTACTCTGCTTGACTGGGGATAGACACAAATGCCAACACACCTTCACACACAGAGATACAAATCTGCTTTTTTTTCAAGACACCCCCCTGAAAAATCTCTTAAGATTTTTCTTCCCATACAACATTTGAAAACCTTTTTGCTTGGGCAATGTGCCAGGCAGAAAGTGATTTAATCACACAACCTAAAAAAAGCACTTACAGTAACAGCTCTCAAAATATAAAGGATATAAATATTTAAAGAGAACAACACCAGAGTTGCAGATTTGGTGGGGTTTAAGGGCAGGAGGGGGTTTTTATATCCCTTTTTTCCACATTCTCTGCTACATATCCATGCAAATCATAGCTGCAATTAATTAATTTAGCAGTCAAGACAAAGTCAGTGCAGCATCTATTATTAGTGGATTTGTGTCTGAAAAAGAACAGCACAGAGAATGAGTTCCTTATGCACAGAGTGAGTCTCAGTGAGCCAAACACTAATTTCTCTACAAGGTTTAAATATCTTCCCCTTCTCCCAGGATATTTCTATTAGAGTTTTTAATTTCCTCTCTTATTTTAAGACCTAATTTGTTCCAACAATAAGTTAAACTTCTAACAAGAGGAAATTTGTTTCCTTGCTTTCTTGGGACTTGATTCTTTCCTGTATTAGTTGATTGTACCTGTTCATGCATTTGCTTTGCACAAGTGATATAGAAAAAAAGAATCATAGATTTTAAATACACAGGTTTTCAGGGTAGAGGGAAAATTGATTTGTGGGTGAGAGGGGGGAAAAAAAGATCAGTTCTATTTAAGAAAAAAAAACAACAGTAGTAAAAGGCAGTGAGTACATTCTGTCTACCAGATCAAACTTCTGGTGTTCCCTTCTGTCTTATCTTCCTAAAACCCAGCTGAGTGAAACAGGAATAAAAAACAGAAGCTGCATAAGTAAAAAGACATTTCTTTAAAAAATGCAAATCCTGTCTGGAAGCGAAAGATAGAAAAGAGCAGAAATTCTAGAAAATGAAAAGAAAACCCAAACAAAGGCCATATAAGCCCACTGAAGCCTCAAAGGGAAATAATAAATATGAGTCATAGCAGGATCCCCAAACATTTCAGATGTTTGCCAGAGAAATGCTGAGGTCAGAGATGATGAAGAGATTAAAGGATCACTGGAGGAAGGAGGGGGCAGAGCAGAGCAATGAAGGGATTGATTTCCAGCAGTGTTCTCAGGGCTAATTAGGGAGGTTCCCACAACAATTTCTGGTTTTAATGAGGGATGAGCTGTCTCTCATCAGTCAGTCCTGGGAGCCAACAAATCTAAGAGTCTCTTCAGTCTGGGACAGTTTCTAAGGACAGAGTTCTAAGCCCTGCTGGTGGTTTTCAAGAAATTTTCTCTTTCCAAGTTCACTGTTATCCTCCATTCTCACAGTGTTTCTTCTTTCCTATAATTTTCCTTCTTAATATTTTCTGCTATTTCCTACTTTTATCACTCATTTCAAAAAGCAACAATCTAATAATGATTTCTTTTTAAGTCCATGCAGCCAGAAATGGATCAGAATATTAATCCATGGAGCAGCACAGACCCAGAATATTGACAAGGTCATTTCTCTTAAAAAGTTAAAATTAAGAACATCCTGTTAAGTTAAAAATTTGTAGGTAGGAAAAAAATTGAGGCCAACTTCCCATGGCAAGAGCTGTGCTGCAGGAATTCCAGACCATCCCTAACAGCTCCAAGTCACTGAGTCCCCAGGAAGGGACAACACAGAGGAAAAGCACAGCAAGAAGCACAAAATTCAAAAACAAACCATGTAATTCTGTAGTAAATGATCTGAAAACGTTGGTGGGGTTGGTAAATAAAGAGCACCCCCCACATCTCCTCCAGGTGGGGTTTGGATTTTGCCTTCAGGAACATTTTAATCAACAGGAGCTGGGATTTTATTCAGCACTTGTGCGCAGTGAGATCTTTTCTAAGTCTCCTTTTCCAGGCTCTAATTTGATTTGTCTGGATTGCTAAATGGAATGAATTGGCTGCTTTTCTTCGTCACAAGGATGTTTCCTGACATCCACAAGCATGTCATGTAATCTGGGAGAGTGCAGGGCTGTAAAACAGCCCTGGCAGTGGAGGGGGATCTCACCAGAAACAGGAATGCACAGTCACAGCTCCAAGGAAAGCATTCAGAGTTGTTATTCTGAGCATCCCTCAGTTTCCAGAACGTGGACTGTGATATTAAACTGCTAAAAGACACTTGCAAGGGCATTTCCTGCAGGTTGTTTGCTGGAAATCCAGTCTCCTGAGGGTTTTGATGGACGTACAAAAACGATTCTGTTGACTCTGCTTTTAATATTCCAGTCTTGGAAACGAGTCACCTGGCTGGGAACAGCTGGTAACTGTGGAGACATCTGCATATGCTTTCACACCAAGCTGACAGGGGGAAGATGGATTTCTCTGGGGCAAAGAGGAGAGCAGATCTCCCAGCCTGGCTCACAGGTGAGCCCTTGCTCAGATGGACAAATCCAGCCTGTGTTATTCATACTGGAAGTGACATCAAGCTTATTTATATGAGCAAAACAAACAGAATCCACTGGTACATGACATGAGGATTATTTGCTTTATGACTCAGGCCCAGGGTCTGGCAGCTTTGAAAGAAATTGGAGTGTACACAGATTTTTTTTTTTTTTTAGATGGTTGAGTAAAAGAGAAAGAGAGGGAAGAGTTCCTCCTATGTGGACTAGAGGGATCCCAGTTCTGCTGGGCTGACATTAAATATTTTCTCCCTCAAAACAACTTCGTATTTTAATCACTACCCTGAAGCCTGTTTTCCACCCATCATGGAAAACTACAAAGCACATTAACTCCGTCCTGGATTTCTGTTTTAATTTGATTCCTGATTTTTAATTGCAATGCATCCCTCCGTTTTCCACTCCAGAAGGAGGTCACTGGGAAGCCTCCAATCCACACATGAAGGAAGGTTCCCCCCACTTTTCTCCCTTTCCAAGGGCAATAGAAATGAGGGGAATAATCCAGTGGACAAAATCAGCCCCCCAGTCTGCACTGCCCTCCCCTCAGTGGGTGTTGGTTTGGCTTTTTTTAAAACACAGAATGAGAACTGGAAAGGAAGAGAAAATCCTGAACTGGTTCTTAATTTTGAGCTTTTCAGTGGGATTCATAAAAATGGCAAAGCACTTAATTAAGGTGTTTTTTTCAGCCTGGGCTGCCCCCACCACAGGACAGTGTTGTGGTATAAAGACCTGCAAACATCCTCAGGGATTTGGACTTGGCTTCTCCCTTATTTGTAGGTAGGGGAGTCCTTCTCTCAGGGGTTTCCTACCCACCCCATTTCTACATGAACTGCAATCACATTGCAATTTTCAGTAGAAATAACCAGTTTTATGCTTTTCATCTTATTTTGGGGAAGGGTATTTATTTATTTCTTAACTCATGGACTCCACCTTTCAAAGCAATTTTTTTTTCCTCCCATTTGTAAGGCAAGTTTTTTTTGCAGCATTTTACTGAATCTCAGCAATTTAAGGTGAGAACAATCCATGCAGCTTCTGCTACAAGAATAAATTCCTGGATAAATTGATTTTCACCCAATAATCTTCATTGTGGTCTCTCTCAAAGTGTGGCCAAGCACAGCTGCCACAACTCCCCTTCTTTAAAGGGTTTTGTTTCATTTTTTACACATGTACAAAGAGTCAACCTGCTTAAAAAATCTCATGTTCTCCAAAAACACAGCACATGTATTGGCTTCTCATTTTGATGGGCTGAAAAGTGCTGTTCACCAGAAATTTAGGGCAGCAAACAGCAGGTGACAGGCCCTGCATTTATATTTTAATTAGCTCATGCCAGGAGTTTCTTCAGAGGTTACTAAATTATTATTTGTCCACCTACATGATTAAAATCTTGTGGTTTTTTTTTAATTTCAAGGACTCTTTGTACCTGCTGAAAACTGTGTTGCTAGGATTGCATATTGTTCTTAAATAATGTTCTTAATAAAATCCCAAGTGATAATTTTATAAACCTGCTCAGTGCCAATTGTAATTATAGAATTTTAGCAATAAAAATAGAAATTCTAGGGAAGCACTATTTTAGACACTAAAAAAAGCCCTCTGGAGCTTATCTGATTTCTTGGATTTTCATTATTCATGGGATTTTTGAATAAATTTTTAGCAATTGTGTCCTTTTCTGGAAATATGTTCTCCAATTGTCATGTCCTGTGAAAAAAGCCCATTGTTTCCTCAATACCCTATTTCACATCACACCCATTATGTTGATAAGGACAAATATTTTTGCATAAATACATAACTCTGAGGGGTTTTTCTTTGCTATGGTGAGAACACATTAGAATCTTGAGAAATTGATTTCTGGAAGCATCAATGTACTAAAGGACTGTGATATTTTTGACTGGAACTTGTGGTGTGGGTATTTCTGAAGCCCTCCACTAACACAGGTTGATGTGGTTTGCACAAAACCTCCAAAGGAATTGGAAAATCTTAGAAATGCAGCAATTTGGGCAAGAGTTTCTAAAGATTTTGGGTTTTTGGGGTTTTTTTTTTTGTTTGAGTTTTGTGGGATTGATTTATTCCCATCCCTTTGCCAGTGCTGGGGAGGTACAAACCACCACAGACTGTTCAACATTTAATGTCTGGTTTGCTCCTGGAGGATTCATGTCCCTGCCAATGCCAGACCCCATTGGCAGCTCCAGGAAGGAGGATTCTGGTATAAATTAATTTATTTTTTGCAGTAAGACACCCATCAGAAGTGGCAGACATAAAAGACTGGGGCTGCTCATGCTCCACACAACATACAGGTTTCTGCTGATAAAAAGCTGGGATATTAATGAGATATTAAAGTTGTTAATTGGGGGTTTGAGCAACACTTCCCTCAGTCAGATTCACTGAACACAATGAGGACTGAATACAAGTAAATCTCTCCTTTAAATTATTGCTACAATTTTGATACACAAGTAAAAAGGGGTTGCAAAGTTTTGCCCTAATTTTATTGCCAGAAAAGCTCAGTGATTTGGGAAGTTTTTCCAGTTAGAGAGTTACTAAAGAGTTGGAAATCCTGAGAATATCGTTTCTTCTTACTTTTATATTGAGAGCATAGAACCATTTAAAACAGAAAAGCCCTCTAAGATCATCAAGCCCAACTGTTAATGCCAAGGCCACCACTAAACCATGTCCCTAAGTGTCACATCTACACTCCTATACATCCCTGCAGAGATGGTGACTCAGCCCCTCTCCTGGGCAGCCTGTTCCAGAGCCTGACAACACTTTCAGTGAAGGGATTTTTTCCTAATCTTCAACCTAAAGCTCCCCTGCTGCAGCTTGAGTCTGTTTTCTCTTGTCCTGGGAGCAGAGCCTGACCCCCACCTCCTCCATCCTCCTGTCAGAGCAAAAACATCCCCTCTGAGCCTCCTTTTCTCCAGGCTGAGCCCCCCCAGCTCCCTCAGCTGCTCCTGCTGCTCCAGCCCCTTCCCTGGACAAGCTCCATCACCTCAATGTCCTTCTTGGAGTGAAGGATCCCAAAACTCAACACAGGACTGGAGGTGTGGCCTCACCAGTGCCCAGCACAGGGGGATGATCTCCTCCCTAATCCTTTGCAGCTACAAATCCTGAAATGGAAGCTTTAACACGAGAGTGGTTTTCTAAATTAAAAAGAATGGATTCCTACCCCAGTTTACTCCCAACACAGCCTTTATTACCCCAGAGTCACTGATCATGACTGTAGCTGCACAATAGTCATAAGTCAGAAAACAGTCTTATGTTGATAACTGAGCCACTGAAAATGAGGTTTTTAATGACTAATTTATTTTAGAAAGAGAGACAATGCTATTTATGTCATGTAAATGGCTTAGAGAATGAATGCAAATGACATTGGACATCCACAAACTCATTATGACAATGGAAAACTTGAATCACTTGTAAGAAAGTTCCACAAGTTCCACTGCTATGTTTGGCATGATGACAAAATTCATAACAATCTCTTCATTGTTTCTCTTTCCTTTTTTTTTTTTTTATGAAATTCATCATATACAGATGCAGTACCAAACCATTAAGTCGAAGTGCAATTTAAATTGTTTTACAGAGAACCAAAATTGCTTGATTTATGCCTTTTAGCATTGTAACAGAACTAGATGTACTGCATTCTTAAACCATTAAAACAGCTACTGGAGTTCTGCCTCTGAAATAGATTGCTCCATTAAAAAAGACTTACCTTTCTTAGAAAAAAATGAGTCTCCATTTTTGGAATAATCTGATTTTTATTCCTGCTGCAGCCTAGAGATTCTAAGCAACCACAGTGTGCAACACAGAGACTCCAAGTGGGGATGATTCTGCCATAATATGCAATATTCAGTTCCAAGCATTTATTAACTGGAGAATGACAGTGATCTGAATCTATGCATAGATAACACATCTGGCAGTCTCTCTTACTCCCCCACCCCTTCCAAGAGCAAACCAAAATTGGATCAGACATGTAAAACCTACAGCCTAAGCAGCCCAAAGAGAAAGGCACAGGGGTAAATTACCTTAAATTCAGTTTCAATGTTGGCTAGTCTGGCCAATTCATTGCTTAGCTCTAGGGCAGTAAGGACAGGGTCTTCACTGGAAAGAGACAAATAAGCAGCACTGGCTAATCCTTTGTAGGCATTCATCCTGGAACGGGAGTGGCTAAAGGAGTCCTTCCTCTGCTTCTCGATACATTCATTGCACTTGCAAAAATAGTCGTGCGGCCTCTCGATCCGCGCGCCTTTGAGAAGCAAGATGTGCACGATCTCGTACTCCTGGCAGTGGGCGGCCAGGATGATGGGGGTGATGTCGTGGGAGAAGCGAGTTCCGTCCTCATCGTAGGCATAAAAATCGTCATCTCTCAGCTCCTGCTCCAGAGGGCTGAGGGTGAGGCGCTGCCCCTGGGCGAAGGCCGGGTGGTTGAGTATGGCCTCCACGATGCGCACGTAGCCCTTGCTGATGGCCAACAGAAGGGCGTCCCCGACTCGCGCCAGGTTCTCCTTCTTGAGGAGCAGCTCGGTCACCTCCAGGTGCTCGTTGCCCACGGCCAACTGCAGGGCGTTCTGGCCCATGTAATCCACGCAGTTGAAGTTCAAGGTCTTGGATTCCTCCAGCATCTTGCGCACCACGGGGATGTTGCCGTACTCGGCGGAGTCGAGGAAACGCTCCTCCTCCGCCGTCAGGCTGGTGCCCTTCTCGTTGAACATGTAGGCAGGGCCCCGGATGGCCTGTCTGCGGCCCTTCTCCCGCAGCGTCGTGTGCCTTCGGTGCATGGTTTTGGGATTGCTGGGCCTCAGCCTGCAGGGGAAACACAAGGGAAGGTTGGTTATGTGCAAGGAGAGGCAGAATTTCACAGAGTGTTTCCCTTTTGATGGTGTTATAGGAGGTGCCCAGACTGTGACACAACGGCAAAAGAATGCGAACATCAGATATCAGGAACTCGTGATGGTGCTGTGGCTGGGAAGACTTTGGTAAAAATGACTCCTGGACACCATGTGACCTCTAAATGCTTTAATTATTGGCTGTAATAAATCAAACTGAGCTGAATTTGCAATAAACAGAAGGTTTTGCCCCCTTGTAGAGTCTCTTCTCTTTGGATTCTCTGGGACCCCTCACAAACCCTGGGCCCCATCTTTTCTTGTGGTGGGTGTGGACCAGAGGGTATGTACATCCCTTGCCTACCACAAGTGACACCCCATTTTAGGGACAAGCTTTTGGACTCCACAACTTCTGTCATCTGAGCCAGTTAAAATCATTTAGGATGTGCTGGTATATAGGATTAGTTTAGGGTATTTAGGATATAGGTCAGTTTTCTGTACATCAGACAAGTTCTCCCTTGACTTGCACAACCTTCTAAAATTCAACAAGGATTCTAAGCACATTCTTAACGTGAGAATCAGAAAAAAAATCCACCTAAACATATTATTTTCCATTTCTATTTTTTAGAACTTCATTATTAATATACACAATAAAATATTTCACTGAATTACCTCTTCTTGAGTTGTCCTTGAGGGTGTGAGATTTAAAGTTGGTAGGACTCCCTCTGTCAACAGACCTTGGATCAGACCAATAAATTTTGTTCCATAAATTTAAAAAGCATGTTTCTAATTTTAAACACATGGATAAATATATTGTATACTCTCCTAAGATTCAGCTGATAGAAGCAAACCACTTATTCAGTCCCAGTTTCTTTTCATGCTAAAGAATATAACTTTTTGTTTCCTGATCTAGGGCAGTTTAATGAATAACTGTCTCATTTCTTACTGAAATACAGTTGGCAGCTACTCCAAATACAGACACCCAAATCCAGGGGAGAGCCTTGAAAAACACAGGAGTAACTCCTGATTTAGTGTTACATCACTTCCCAGTCTGCATCTTTCAGAGAGTTACTGCAGAAACACAAAACAAACCCTCTGACCACAAACAGAGGGTGGGACTGAAAGGGTCATTCATTTCCTCACTGATTAAGTGACTGAAATGCCTTCACTTGGAGTTGGTGGGATGGAGACAAACTGTTCTTATTCCACCATCTCTGGGACTCCCAAAGAATGCCATGCTATGTGCAATCAGGCTCTAGGGTAGGTAAAACATCTTTTTATTAAAAATTAACTGAAATTTTATCTGTGCCTTTAAAACATTCACACTCTGCCTTCAGTGTCATCTCAATGTTGTTCATTTTTTAAAAAAAATTTTATTGCAGTGGCATCTCAACAAAATCCCAGACCCTCTTTTAGAGCCCAAGCACGTGGAGTTAATTGGCATCTTAAGCCCACAGGATGTGCAGCCTGAGTAAAAAGGTAAAAACAACACCCCTAGCACAAGAAAAGCATTTACACTCAGCCCAAGAGCAAGTCCTAAATCACTTGGGTAAATCTTCAGGAGCCTCTGAGCTGCAGTGGGCAGATGTAACAAATAGGCAGGTGCTAATGCTCAGTGTGTGGCAAAGGTTCATCCTTCCACATTCCATCTGTTCTCCAAGTCAGTTTTGACCTTCAGCCAGTGAAAAGTTCATGTGTTACTCTGAAAAAAAAATACTACTGGAGTCGGAAAGTGCAGCAGTGAATGAGGAGAGGGAACAGTGCCAGGAGACAGAGTGTGGAGCAGACACATTGTATTCAATAAGAGGAAAGGAATCAACAAGAATCTGGTAAAACAAAGGGTTATGAGAGCCCCCAAATACCTGAAGTTCCAGAAATTCTCAAGGTCAGGTCTTATGGAACTGACATACAAATAGGCATCTATCATTTTAATTCATCCTTTTTTTACTGATCTGGATCAGGAGGTCACTACTGAAGAGTTTCAAACAAATTTCACAGAAACTTTTTGAAAGTTACATTAAAAAATAAATCCTAAGAAATCAATTTTGTGACCATACAAGGTTGAAAGAGAGACTGATAATTAAGAACCTCTCCCTCCCAGCTTTGATGCATCAGCATAACCAGTTACTAAAAGCCAGAAGGAACTGAACACATCGTCCCAGGCTCCACTGAGAGATAAAGTGCTACATGAATCTTAAAACCAGCTCCTTCCAGCATGGTTTGGAGTTGGAGGACACAGAGATGAGGGACACAAGGATAACGAAGGAGACATGTTAAGTGACTTAATTCCCAAAACCGCATGAGTTTCACTGTAAGAAAAAACAATAACAACTAAAAAATATACCATTACCATATTTGCCAGGGAGACAGAGGTCTCTAAAGCAGCAAAATGCCTGGGGTAAAACTGAGACCCCTTTGAAGTCAGTATTACAAGTTTCATTGATTTCAGTGGTGTCCAAATTTTGGAAACATATATGCACACCCCCCCCACCATCCCCCTTGTCTCCAGCAATTCCCTTTCATCTCAGAAGCAACGAGGCCAAGAGGACTAAAGTGGTTAAAATGAAGTATTTAACCATCTGCACAAGCACTTGTCTGAACTGGAGCTCGTGTCCTTGGCTCTTCAGGACAACATTTCAGCTTTAAACCTGCACTGAACTCTTACTAAGTAAGAACTACACCTACAAACAAACATTTCTGAACTGTATCTCCTTTAAGTGGGGACTTAGAGTACAAGAAAGCACTTTACACTTTTACAGCCCTGGGATTTCCTGAATGCTAAATTAAAGCTCTTAAAATATTGAGCAACTTGAAATGATGAGCTGGTGATGGCTTAAGCAATCCTTGCTGGGATCCAGTGGAAACCATTCCAGCTCTGGAGGGTGCTCAGTGATGACCCCTGGGTGCAGCAGGATTGCAAATGCCTGAATATTTTAGGGCAGTTAATTGCAGTAGCTGCTTCAAGCTGGAGGAAATCCACTGGGCTTCTCTGATATCCAAAAAAACCCATGGATGGTAAAATATTTGGCAGCCTTATATTTGTTATATTTAAGGGTCAGTACTGGAAGCAACTTAGAAATATCTATCATTTCCAACAGTGAGGAATCTATTACATATTTGACCCGGTGTCCAAAGGCAGTTTGTGATAATTCTTTTTTTTCTTACTAAAAAATTTTCATTTCTGGTACATAATTAACTCTAAAGGACAACCCAGATAGAGGGGATAGATAAACCTTCACACCCAAAGTAAACATAAATACACCTAAAATACTCCTGTTGGCCTAGTTCTAAATCTTTGCCCATGAAAGTAGGTTGAAGTTTGGCCTGGAGCTAATTCACACCTGTTTGTTGTATTTGTCATAACTTGCCAAAAAATAAAGGACCTTCATTTCACTTTCCTGAATTCAGAGATTTCAATACCTGATTTCTAACAACACCTTGCAATTGTTGTTCTGCAAGAATGTCCCCACAGCACAGAGCTGATCTCCACTGATGGCACAGAAGGTCCATCACTGAGGGTTTCACCTCAGATAAATTATGACCCCCCAGTCTTGCTCATCAGCAGAGAAGAGCAATATTTCAGCCCTTGCACTTCATCATCTTTATAGAGAAGAAGAGATGAATAAAAAAATTGTACTTTTAACTTGGAATCACTTCATCAGAAATGCTCAGCTACCAACTCCTGCTCTGAAAAGAAAGTTCTAATTGTGCTTGACCTGAGCACTGAGTCATGGGAAGAGAAGTGCAAAGAGTCATGTGGGCAGGAGCTGAAGCTCTTGGAAGCTGAACCTGACTGGAAAGTCATGACTGTACTTGGCACTTTGTTCCATTCTGCTTCTCAGTTATGTGCAGGCAGGTTTAGAACTAATCACATTTACTGAGTGTGTGTAACGTGCCCTCTTCCAAAAAGTAACTGTAAGGTGATTGCATTTATCTTCCCATTTTTGTTTAAAGGTGCTTTGCACTGAAGTGACTCTGGATTTGCATATTTTATTGAGAGAGCTAGTGATCAAACTCATCAGGCACTGCAGTTAAAGGCTGTGTTTTTCTAGGGAGGAATGCCAATGCATGCAGTGTTGTTGGAAAGAAAATGGTCTGGGAAAAGGAAATAACCAAATTCAAGGCTTAAGTAGTGCTTTCAGCAAAGCACATCCAGCTTTCCAGAGCTGAGGGAGCCACAAGATGTCTGGACTCCTGTGGGGAGTGGAGAAGAATAGCAATTTCTGAGAGGTGATTTAGCTCTTAACAAATCTTCCTCTGGGAGCATCTCGGTTTCTAATTAAAGTGATTAAGAGTAGGTCCTTGCAATTTGCTCTGACAGTACTGGGAGCTGAGACACTCAACATCTGAGGAGGGAACATGGTGTAACATGAGGTTTGTCCTTAAAGTGGTGTCATTGAACACACACTGGAGCTGAAACTCTGCTTTTTTTTGAAGCCACACTCTCTTAACTGGTCTGGGCTCTGACATGTAGGACAAGGTGGACATAGGAAAGAATTTAAGCTGAATTTACTCCAGAAAATGACTTTTCTCCTCAACCTTCCTTTCCACAGTGTCCCAGACTGTGCCATCCAGGACCTTCTGCTGCCTCTCCAGTCCCACACAAGAACCTCTGGAGAGGCAGAGCTGCCACCTGGACCAAAGGCTTGGAGAAAGCACTCAAAGTATCTTAAGAGGCTGAATTGGAGTTTCTACACATGGCTTTGAACCAGAACTTTGAAAGTGTGTGGGACAGACTGAATAATATCTGCTTGAGTTTTTAAATCATCTGAAGTCTCAGAAGGTATTGAAACCAATAGGTATTAGGAACTGCAGCAATTCTGGAGCTCTCAGGTGATGTCAAGCTTCACTTGTCTTAAATTGTCCTAAAAATTGAGCAGAGCATTTACAGAGGCAGCTTCAGGAACTTCTATTCTCTGACTCCACTTTGAGTTTGCTTTCACTCCGTGGAGAGAGGTTAGCAGGAGTCTCCCTGTGCCCTTTCAATGGCCCCTTTTGTCCAGAAACTACAGAAGGAACTCAGGATATGTTACCATTACTCTGCTCTCTAAGCTCCATAAGCAGCCATCAAAATAGGCTTTGATAAGACATTGACTCTGACTTGGTGAAAAGGAAATTTAAGTTTCTGAAAGGCCTTTTGAAAGCACTGCTCTTGGTTCCTGCAGAGTCTCAGAAACTGTCAGATTGACACTTTACTTATTATTTTTCTTTCTCCTTACATCAGTACTTCTAAAAAGGATCAGGGCACATAAAGGCTGCAGACTCCCCGAGGCCTCTTTGGAGTTGACACAGCTCTCATACATCAGGTTTTTCTGTGTTAACTCTTGCTTCCAGATGAAAACCTGGCCATCCAGGACATGGCATGAACATGAACAAAACAACAGGAAATTGGGTTCTATGAACAATCACAATTTGATAGAGAAATCAATCAATCTAAAAGAGTCATTCAGCTGCACACATTTATTATTTGCAGTAGGCTACTCTGGCATTCCAAATTCTGCACAGACATGTATTACCAGAGCCCTCTAATACTCTCTTTTTCTCCAATATCTTAAACAGCCTTCTAAATCTTGCCATAAGTCAAGCTGTTATCCTTTAAGACAAGATTTTTAAGCATATTGCTGTCCTACTCTACATACAGACCCAGTATCTTTTGGAGTGGTTACCCTGATGAACAGCAGCTTATTCTGAAGTTTTCTATGCTTTAAAATGCTTAAGTGCTATTTCATTTATTCCTGGGATGTGCAAAACACCTTTTCAATACTGTCAGCAATGTGCTTGTTCTCCTACATAAAGAGTTGTGTTCATATCTAAGAACAATTAATATCATTTTTTTAGCCCTTTTCAGGCAGATGTTCATTCACTTGCTGAATAGTCCTACAAACCTGTTGTAGGAAGTCAATCCCTCCCCCACCATTCCCACTGCTCACACAGATACAAGAAAATGATATTTCAAGGTCAAAATGGGAAAAGAAGTCTCTCCCCTGGTGGAAGGTGCAGTCAGCAAAGCCACACCTTTTCACATCCCTCTAAGAAATACTCAGGAGGACAAACCAGGCCCCTCATGTCATTCCAGGATGCTGATCAATGACACACACTGACACTCCCAGTGTCTTCTTGTCACAAAGCATAAGGTCTGAGGCAAATAGCCTTGAAATATTTAGGACAGACCACCAGCATCTACATTTTCACATCCTCCCTGGGCTCTGTTAGAAAGAAGACAGTTCTGCCTTGTGGTTTAAAAAAGAAAATAAAAATGGAAAGCTGGCTTTCTACCAGATATCTTTCAGAAAGAACATCCACTGCTTTTCAGTTGTCTCATCCTCCCCTCTCTCATAAACTAAGCATCAGCATTTTCATTCCCATCCCAAAGCAAATTCAGGCACCAATACAAGACCAAAAAAATCACCTTTGTACCTGTATTCAAATTCTTCTCATTTTATACTGTTTTTTAGCCCTCCCTTCCTTGTTTCTCCTTAATATATGGTTGTGAAGTTCACAGATTATTACAAATGTAGCATAGAATACCTGAGAGAGATGTACCAAAATTAAAGCTGTTTTTACATTCTCTCCCATTGTTCATTCATTAATATGTTTGATCATCAGATGAACTGCCAGGACAAGGATGAGTTCTGATTTTCTCTTTTTTTAATCTGGCTTGGGGAACTAGGAATAACTCACCCTCCCTTTGAAACTCAGGCTTGGATCACACTGAGAACACAACAGAGAAATACCTGTTCATTCATAAATTTTTACTAGAGATGAAAGCAACGAAAAAGATCTCTAATTGTTCAAGCAGGGGGCAGTGTAACGCTGATTTTCAACAAACACTTCTACTAAAAAGAGAAAGAAAAGCCCTGAAAAGAACTAGTAATCTCGGTTCTGGCTGTATTTCATTTTCCCCTGTTGATGCACCCTTTTCAGTGCTCACTTCATAGTTCTCTCAAGATGGGAAACAACGTGAAGAGAACTCCTGACAAGTGTTAGACCCAGCAAGCTGCAACAGGCATGAAACAATATCCTGTATTTACACCTCTCATGTCTCCTCCTTTCGCCTTGGCCACGCTGCTCTCGGGAAAAACAAACCCTGAAAACCTCACCCAGCTCCCAAAGATGACAACAACGTGCCTCCAGACCATGTGGAGCCCTTCACATCACACCGAGCACGTTCGCACAGATCCCGAGTGGAAAAAAAGCCAACCCGTTTTCACACCAATCCCCCCACACCTCACTCACACCGGGGGGCACCGAGACACCTCAAAATCCCCCCGAACTTCCCAGTGACCGGCCCTAGAGCCAGGGCACGTCCCAGCCCGCGGGGCAGCACTTACATGTGCACGTCGGGCTGGCTCCGCTCAGCGCCGGGGTGAGGGGCGGCTGCTCATGGCCCCAGGGGCTGAGCCCCGGCGGGGATGGACCCCGGCTGGGAGGATCCGAGGGGCTGAACTCCGGCTGGGGGGATCCGAGGGGCTGAACCCCGGCTGGGGGGATCCGGGGGGCTGGACCCACCCCGGCTGGGGTGATCCGAGGGGCTGAACCCCGGCTGGGAGGATCGAAGGGGCAGAATCTCCTCTGTCCACGGGGCTGATCCGCGGTGCTGACCTCCTGCTGTCCCCGGTGCTGAGTCCCAGCTCTCTGTCCGCGGTGCTGAGTCCCAGCTCTCTGTCCGCGGTGCTGAACCCTCGTTCTCTGTCCGCGGTGCTGAGCCCTCTCTGTCTATCTGTGTCTCTATCCGCGGTGATGAGCCCTGTCTCTCTCTGTCCGCGGTGCTGAGACCCCGCTCTGTCTCTCTGTCCGCGATGCTGAGTTCCCTCTCTCTGTCTCTCTCTCTGTCTCTGCCCGCGGTGCTGAGTTCCCTCTCTCTGTCTCTCTCTCTGTCTCTCTGTCCGCGGTGCTGAGTCTCCTCTCTCTCTGTCTCTCTCTCTCTGTCCGCGGTGCTGAGCCCCCCCTCTCTCAGCGCGGCCGGACGGGACAGGCGGTGTCCGCGGCGCCGCAGCCGCCGCCGGCACAGTCCGGGAGGTGTCTCATCCTTATCCCCTCGGCTCTGCCGGGGCAGAGCTCCCCGGGAGCGCCCGGGATTCGCTTCCTGCGGGAAGAGCCGGCTGCGAGCTTGGCATGTGAGTTGCGTTGTCCTGCCCGTCTTCCCTCCCCCTCTTCCCACGCCGTTGTCCTCCTGTAGGTGTGGATTCGATGCTGTTTTGGGCGCGCCCCCTTCTCAGCTGGAGCTGGAGGAGGGCTCTTGAGTTTTCCCGAGGGCTGCCCTGGAGCAGGAGGGGCAGGAAAGCCTTCCCGGGGAGGGCAGGGTTCCCTGCGGGCGGGGGGCTCGGCCGGGGGCTCTCCCCCTCACATTCCTCATCCCTGTCTTCCCCCCATGTGCCGTGCCCAGGGTGAGACAGTTTTATGCCTTTCCATAAGGCATAAAGGTGTCCTGGAGGTGGCAGAGAAGGGGCGTGTGTGTGCTGGGAGAGGGACAATGAAGCCAACACACAAAATAATCAGCCGGTGCCATCAATCCCCTCCCTTGCACGGCAGAGAAGAACTGCCAAAGCAACAGCTTCGAACTGCAGCCAAGAGCACCAGCGCACTGTTCTGCTCTCTGTTCCAAGTGGAAAGAGCAGGTGTTCTTCCCAGGGCGATCCCACACGGCTGCAGTCACACAGAGCCCCCCAGGCCCGTGCCCTTCCCTGTCCTTCCCCATCAGTGCAGCCCCACTGCCCCCCCGCTTTGCCTCACCCGGATTCAGAGCTCCCCACCTCATCCCACACCCCGTTGCAATTACCCAATGCTGCCATCCCCCCTCCCCTGGCTGTCCCTGGGAGTTTAATGCTCTGTGATGGTGGGGGGCAGTGCAGGGCTCTCTGAACAGCACATGCAAGAGGATGGAAAGGTGTTGATTTGCCCTAAGTTCTCCTTCTCCCGCCGCCTCACAGCACTGGGTGAAGTGAGAGCCCTGATTAAGAGGTGATTTTTCACCGTCTTTCAGTCCCACATCTGTGTCAGCAGCTCAGGATGTTGTTTGATTGAAACACCTGAGGCCACAGACCATGGAATCAATGTGCTTCCTGTGCCTGTACAGCTGTAATTCTGTCTCCTGACCCTTCCCAGTTATAAATTCACTGGAAAACATGCATCACTTATATTTTTATGCTCATCTCTCTCCTTCCTCCCCAACCCACACCCCCCAAAAAACCCAAAAATAATAAAAAACCCAAAAACAACCCTCAAGCCTCAGCAATATCTAGCACTCAGTTATCAGGAGGACCTTCTTAATAATCTTAATAATCATCAGCTCCATAAATCTGCAGCTGATAAAATACTGACAGCGCTCCCAATTGCAATTAATTCTGCCAGATGTGAAGCAAATAAAAAAATGGGAGTGAAAAGGCAGACAGAGGAAGCCTCTAGTCTGTTATTACCAACACCCATTAAAAGTATTCAAAGGACTTCTGTAGGTTTGGGAAGCAAATCTCAGACTTAGAGGAAATCCACAACTCCAGGACCAAGAAATCCTACACTTGGTTCTCTTAAAAGGCATTTAGCAGAAGGTTCTGAACTTCTGCAAGTTGCTTTTCATCTTGATTAGCTTTGCATTTTGCTATTGCAACAGATTCATGTGAAAAGAGTGTGCTGAGAAATCTATTTCTAATATTATACAAAACCCTTCTGATTAAATTCTCATTGAATAAAAAATTATAGAAAACTTGAGGGTTTTTTTCCTGCAAATCACCAACTATTTGCACTGTTGTAGAATGTGCCAAAAAATGTTCTTGCCTCGCTGGGGGCAGGAATAACTTTTGTGTGAAAGATTTGGGGTTTTAATTGTCTCATCTCACCTGTACCTTTGAACTAAACAAACCAAATATTAACTGTTGTATTCTACCAAAACTGAGCAAGGACATGTTTCTCTATGGAAACAATTAAGCAATTTTACAAGTGGTGGAACTGTGTTTTTATGTCCTGACACTGAGTGATTGAAATAGTGAGAACTCAAATTTCTCTCAAGGTTTGTACTTTTGAAAGCTTTTCAGACCTTATTGAGCTCAGCATTTTTTACTCTCAAACATTATTTTATTCCCAGACTTATTTCAGGAGGAGAATTGCAAGAGAATGCCTTCACATGTTTAATTTAAGTGAAGTCCTTCTTTTTTTTTTTTGCTCAGGTCTGATGTTTCAGGCCAGTTATAAATATGTCACCACAAAAGGACTGAAGAAAGGTTTGGAGAGGAAAAGCTTAAATGAGATAGAAGAAAAAAAAAAGACTTAGAAATACTGGTATTAAATTCCTGATAGATTTTAGGAGTTAATTGTTACTCAGCAGAGCCATCACTTCTATCTGTTAATCATTTCCACCCCTTCACTGCTGTCACAACCAGATTAAATCAGAACACAAGTGGAAATTCAAGGATTAGTCAGAAGAACTTTTGCTTCTGTTGATATTTTGCCATTACAAAACTATTTTGCCCAGGCACCACTGTTTCATTTAGTCACTGATAGACTCAACTTGACCCTCTTTTCAAACACAAATGTGTTAAACACCAACTTTTCCAACTATTAATTCAGCTAAAATATAAAGAAAGTAAAAAGCTTAAAGAGTACAAGGAAACTTGGTAGAGTTCCATCTGTTTTTACATTTTTTTGCCCTACTCCTGCTCCCCAGACCTGAAATGGCAACCAAAGGACCAGGAGAGAATCAGCAAAGCTCTGCTGTGCTTTTGGAAGAAGCCAATGAAGAGAAATGGGGAAGAAGGAAGGGCTCCAATTGTATTTATAACTCATTAATGACATAGACAACCAAAAGTATTTTTAATTTCCTACCCAAACACACACAAAACCCACAGTACCAACATCCTACTCTTGATATGCCACTATATATTCACACAGAGGCCAATCTTTCATAATCTTTAAAAATTCAGGAAGGTAATTACAACACATTCAATATGAATTCCTAATTATTTCTGGAAAGGGACTCACCTGAACCAGCTTTGACCCAGGGCTGGAAGGTAGAATGTTGCTTTACATCTTTATATTACTTGTCCCCTCTCATGAATTTTGCATTCTCCAGAGCTGTTGGATGTGAGGATTGGCAGCTTCCAAGGGGATCCATGAATAGTAACCCCTTTGGCTGTACAAACCCATCCAATATCCTTCAAAAAAAAGGCAAATAAATGCCAAAGTGTCCTCATATTAAAAACCATATTAAGCAGAACACATTTTTATTACTCTGTCTAGCTGTGAACCTTTATATTTAAGACAGTTTTATTCACTTCAGTGTCTTTTTTTTTGTTCTTTAAACTTCTTCTTTTGCTGGTCTAACTACTTCAGGGTAACCTTACAAAGACTGGCAGCAATCAACCCCCAACAAAGAAAAATCTGATCATAAAAAAAGTGATATTCCCTCAGGAAAGAGAAGCAGCAGGGGAACAAAAGTGGTGGGTTGATTTAAGGTGGTAAAAGTAATAGGATTGGTCTGGCAAGTGCTTATTTCTTTTAACTCATTTTATTTCAAGAACAATTTATATGATAATCAGATCTGGTGCAATTTTCTTTCTCATTGGAAGTACCTGATCCTTACCTGTCAAAGTAAATAAATAAATTGGATGATCAACACTTGAATCAGAAGAAACTTGGGAATAAAAGGTGTTGGATTTCTTAGAGAATCTCATTCCCATTATAAAGTTACAGATACAAAAAAAAAAAATAATTACAAGTTAAAAAGCTGGAGAAGTTTAAACTGGAAAGATAAAAGCTGTTCCTTTCTTTTAACAAACATAACCTGTGCCCTTCCTTAGAGTAAAGACTCCTTTCCTCCTTGAAGTTACGAGGAATTTTTGTGAAGGTCAAATCAAAGACAGGGATATTTCTGTCCATATCTTGGCAGATGTGGCTGCACAGACCGTTGTATCTGTGGTTTTGATGCTCATTTATCCAGCAGTGACTGTCCTCTGTTCTCTGTGTGAGACATCACTGGTAAATTCTTTGCTGTTGTAGAAGTGCATGTGCAGCTATTTGAGGGTTTGCTGCTGTTTCCCACCAAACTGCAGGACACTGAATCTCTGCAAACCTCAGACACAGCTTCCTTTTAAAAAAAAAGGAAGTTTCAAGTAGCTTTTCTCTCCACTTTCACTGCTTCTCCATGAACTTTACCAAAGATTTCTAGAGCCCTTTTAATTTTCTTTATCCCATCTCTCTCTTACAAGTGTCTCATTATTTTTACTCATCTTTTCTGCATCTGAGCCATTGCTTCCTTTCTCCAAAGGGTACAGGTTAAGGATGAGTTGCCATCTATTAATTTACCTTTCAACTCTTCCCATTTCCTTTCTGAACTCTTTTTTGTTTGCTGATTTTATTCAACACTTCCCAACCACATTTGGTCACAGATTCCATGGCCATTTCCCCCTGTGATTCCTTCATTTTTTGACTCCCATTCTAATTCCTTTTGGATGGCAGAGCACGTGTGTTACTCTCACAATGTTGTCTGAATTCCTTATACTCCCATTAAATATTACTCCCTCCAGAAGCCTCATGGAACAGAACAAATTTGGGAGGATTGAGTCAAGTGAAGTTTTTCTGGAAGACACAAAAGCTGAGGAGCAATGGGAGAGTATCTGTCACAGATATTAAAATAATAATAAGAAAAAGAATATTTATTCTCTGTCTATGTAGAGCTAATTATGTGTTTCATTAATTTCTTTCTCTCTCGGACTTTCTCAGGCTTTTTTTTTTTTTTAATAGCATTCAGTTCATTTTTTTTGTTCCTCTGTTCACAGGATTGTAAATTGGCAGAATTTCAAGGAAAAAGGATTTTATTCTAATTGCCTAGTGGAGAACATTTACATCTGTTAATGCCAAATCTTCCTCTGCTCTGTGAAATGAAATAACTACCTAAGGGAAAAGGAACTCACAAGGTACAAAATTGCATTCAGTTGTGTGATTACTGGAGAGAATTCAGAAGAATCATCTGATTTTTCTTTCCAAGTATTCCCATGGTCGAGATTATTGATAAAACTCATCCCTAGAACATTGTACATGCAGAAAAAATCAACAAAAGACTTATTGCTAATTCATTTTCATGGACCAATGCACGTGAACACCTGAAAGAAGAGCCCCCCCAAAAGAAGTCCTGAAATAACTAATAATTTCCAACAGGAAAAGTCACTCTCAGCAGCCTCTGGAGTTAAAAGGAGATAAAAAAATCCAGGTCATGTGGGGACAGATCCACCACTGAAAGCTGATGATTGAAAGGTTTATTAATTGCATCAAATTTAGCCGGGAGGAGTCCCATGCATTTTCCAAAGTGTTTGACATAATAGATCTACTCATTGATTGGGAAAAAGAGAAAATTAACAAAGATGGAAGCTTAGTTCACAAACCCACCAGGAAATAAAACTGGGAAATTTCCTGCTCCTTCTAAAGGGAAGTTTGGGAGAGGAATCCAAGTCCTCTGAGTAACCAATGGTCAGAAAGTCTTAGCAGAAAGTTGTTATGACTCCTGAAATGCTTTAATAAAGAATATCCATGTCATGAGAGCTGCAGTGGGAGCTTCAGATGTGCCCAACAAAGTCCTCACTTTCAGGGACAAAAAAAATCACCCTGAGAGACACATTACATCAATAAATATCTTTCTGGATGTATTCCCTAATTTAGGAAAGTCTGTTTTGCTTCCAAGGATAAGATTATTTGTCCAGACAGATAACTCCAGACCCACAGAGTGAAGGCATTACATGAACATTCACCTGGGTACAATTTAAATAGTTACCAGTATTAGAGACATGATCCCTGGCTTTCAACATTAAATTCTCTTAATAAACTCACATCAGCTCCTTTCTGAAGGCCAACAGTCAATTACTTGCCTTTCTTAAACACCCATTTCCAGTCTGGCCACTGCCTTTGCTTCATCAGTCTTAGATAAGAGGAACTCAGGAAAGGAATGGAGGTTTTATTCCTTTCCCTCATCTTTTTTTCCTGTACACCAGCACTTTAATCCTATGACATTTCTCTTATCACTCTCAGAGACTCCCTGGTGTATGAAGTGAGCTCAGAGACAGGAGTTTTAAGTTTTCATATTTGGATTAAGTCTCCATCAGAACATCTTTCCTCCAGGCCTTCAGTCCTGCAGAATTGATATTCCCATCTCTATTTCTCTCTCATCAGCACAATGAACTTGGAGCACACACCCCAAAATGCCACAGGACAGTATCAGAGGTGGGAAGTGTCAGGCTCAGCACAGGGAATTATTTAACTCTAAAATAATATAACAGTTCAGGCATCATGTGGCACATCCCTCTCTACTTGGGGTGAAATCCTGCAATTCTAAAAATTCCTGATCAACCACGCACTGGAATCATCCCTGGGGATCTTCCTTGGTACCCAAGCAAATCAGAGGCAGAACAGCTCAACATCTATTGAGAAACCTGATTATTAAGGGGTTAAATCCTGAAATTCCTTCAACATCAGTTAAAGAGGGGACAGATGTGTCCCAAGCCCTGCTGCTGTAAATCAGTGTGTGCCAATGGACTCCAAATCAGTTTCTAGTCCATTGCATTAAACTCCCCCTGATATACTTTGTTTTCTTCATGTGCCTGAAGGACACAATTCTTGCTCTTTACTTCACTGGAAAATGAGTTTTTTTGAATGGCCCCCTCAGAGAATTTGAAATGCACTTTGTTTTAAAGGCAGCAGCGCTTGAGCATTCCAGAAACTGCATGTTTTTCTCATGATAAAAACAGAATGTCAGCACTGTCACATTTGAAAGGCAGGGAAATAGGTTTTTCACTCCACCCTGTCAGTACAGATGTAGGTCACTTAAAGTCACACTCAACATGCTCCTATTTTACAAGGAAGGTTGCAAGAAAATAGGATTTATGACCAGCAGATACATGAGACATTATCACAAGGAAGGAGTAAAAACTTCACATACATTTCAAAAAACATGGAAAGATTTGGAAATCTCTCTGGCCTTTCCCCCCCTGCATTTCATGGCCTGTCTTTTGTGATTCTCACTGCTGTGATAAATCCCTCATGCTCATACTCTGATTTAATCTATGTAATAACCAATTGTGACATTTAAGAATCTTGCAAGAGGTGACTGAGCTGTGAGTAACTTTGTCTCAATTGCTGATAGATAAGAACATGCAAATATTGGAGCAAAAGAGGGTTGACCATCACACTAAATTTGTTTTCAAACATCATTACTGGAGTGTATTGCAGGCTGTGTATAAAGTCATATGAAATATTACATACTGAGCACAGTAATTTCTTTCTGGAAAAAATGGGTTATAACAAGGGTCTGTGGTTATTCACTATCTCTGTTACAAATATCCTCCAGTTTTCCAGTGAGAACTTCTGAACTGATGGGTTTTTTAAATGTCAGTCATGGCTTTAAACCAGTTTGGTTCATACTCCTCTAACTGCTTTGTTTGGCTTATATATGAGCCTTGTCATTAGACCCCAGGTTTTTGGTTTTCATTTCTCCCCAGATTAAAGCAATGAGCTCCAAGAGTGACATTCATGGTGTCACACATGTTCCATCCTCACAGTGCTCTGGCTGCTGCCTGGCTGTGCCAGCCTTACCCTGTGCATTCTTTCCCCAAACCTTCAGATCACATTTTAATCCTATTTGCACTTAAACCCAGGAGCTCTCCTGAACAACCCATTCCTAATTTCTGGGAAGAATCCCCCTTTCCCTCCCCACTGCTGTGAGCAGAATTCTCACCTGTCAGAGTTTGTACTATTTGCCTCCCTCCTCTATTTACTGTTCAAGACAAGCAACCAAGGGAAGCTCTGAATGATGAGGTTTAATTAAGCTGTAACTCCATTAACTGAGGTCCCCCAGGAATTCCCCAGCAATCATTCACCTGCAGCAGCTCATCTTTCCTTCAGTTGTTTCCACAGAGTGAAAGGAGCTTCCATTGATCCCTCACAGCTCAGCCTGAGCTTTGCCTTCCGCCTGGTTTCTCTGTGCATGAGAAGATTCCTGCTGCAGCAAATCTCTGCCTCCTTTTTACACCTCCTGGGAGACAAAGGGACACATCTTACCTGACTTTAGGGGTTTGCAGAGCAGAGGATCTCATGCCAACCTTGACTGGCCATACAGTCTCTCTTTGCTGTCAAAGCAAAGAAACAAACACTCCTGGGGGAAGATGTGCTTGGTTTAGATGTCTTAAATCTCTCCCCTATTCTCCTCCTGACAAGGAATTAATGTAGGCAGTGATTTAAAGTGTAGTTACAGAAATCTGAGTCGAGAAGGACAAATCCCACTTTTAGAGGAACAAGTTATTATTCATAAAATATTTAACCCCTGATAGATGAGGCTCAGCCTGAGCACTTGCCATGAGCTCATTGTCCTGCCTGCATCCATGCAGCCAAATGTTCCTGAATTTGGAGAGTTAACAACTGACTGACATCAGAAATAAATTTGTTCTCCAGATGTAGACATGTCCTTCATCTTCCATAACTCCACAGCACAATATTTAGGGGCTTTGCATAATTTCTAAATTAAAAAAGAAAAAAAAAAGCACAAGATAATTCACAATCTATCAGTCCTGTTGTTCTCTTGACTCAAATCAAGCCTGACAGCTCCTTTTTGCCTTGGCTTTTGTTCCAAAACTTTAGTTCAGTTTAGAAGCCTTTCCCTGAAATACAATAATCACAATATCACCCTGAATCTTCCTCTGTCCTGACACAGCATTTTAAACCTCAAACTGCTTTCAGTCCTTCTTGTTAAAGCCAACAGTCAATGACCCATCACTTTTAAGTTCTCCCTCCAAGCTGAACCAGAAAAATTGCTGTCCCAGTTCTAAAAAACTGAGCCCAACCTGGTTCCTCTAAATCTCCTCTTATGCCAACCAGCAACAAGCCAGTATTTTGCAAATAAACTGTCAGGGTTGGTCTCTGCTGTGCAAAAGTATTTCTTGAAAAAATGACCCAAATGTGATTACAGTGGATTCTGCACTTGCAGTTGAACTTGCACTGCTCAATAAATAACACATGGTTGATGATGCTTTATCTATTATTATGATTTCCTGGTGATGACTGGAACAAAGATTATGAAATGAAAATCCTCTTTCTTTGGAGCATTTATACAAACAAGCAGGTCAGATTTTCCTGATTTTTACATGGAATCAGTAGTTTTGTGACAAAATCCCTGAGATCCACTGAAGCTTCAAATAAAGCCAGATATTATTATTTTTTTGAGCTTCTCATAATCACAAAGCAACTGACCCCACGTGGGGTGAAGGTGTGTTGGAAAAACTCTTGGAGTTTTGTTCACAGACCTGGTCATTCACTGACTGAATGATCACTGGAAAACAATGTCAGTGTTATTTGGGACTCACCCCAATCTTTAAGAGATGCTTCACTGTATCAAGCCAAAGTCTGTGGCTAAGACTTGTAAAATATAACATTAAATAAATCATCTCTGATCAGTTTTATTTGCATCTGTGGCTCTTAAAGCAGTAGAAAAAGAAGACAACCAGTTTTGAAAGCCAGATAGAAAGCTCTTATCCCCCAAAACACAGATGGGCAGCCCTGTCAAGGGGAGATGAATCCTCAAAGCCATTTGCTTTATACTCTTCTTCTGGGAAACTTGGAAGGGCAGGAAGGTGCTTCTTACAGAGATTTATCAAGGTGATAATGGGAGAAGAGAGAAATCCTTCTTTTTCAGAGTTCTATTGGAAATCTAACACCATTTCCTCCAGCAGTGCAGAATTTGAAGGGAATACTCAAGGAGTAACCTGGAGGTTTGTGAATCTGAGCAGCCCCACACAACCAAGGGTCTAAAATAAACCCAAACCCAGGAGGTAGAAAGAGCACTGAGTTTGAAGAGCTTCTCTGGAGGCTGATTGCCCACAGCACCTCAAGAAAGCATCAATGATGCTCCTCTGGAAGCTTTTCTGTCCATCTTTGCCTCATGAATAAAGATGCTGAGTTGCAAACTGGGAACAGGTTTGTGTGTTTTGATTCCCATTTATGACAGGTGCAAATTTGGGGGTTTTATGGGGTTTTTCATGCCTTTTTTTTTTTTTTTGACAAAGGCTGATACAGTCAGAGCCTGAAGCTTCCTCTGTTGAGAGTCTTCCATGGAAAGCTTTAGAAGGCAACACTGAGGGTCCTGCTCTGGCTCACAGGGAGGAAAAATGTCTTTTCCAAACCCTTTTCCAAAGAGACTCCTTTCAGGGAGTGTACAAACCTGAGTCATTTGTACAGACAGAAGTTCCCTGTGGTCACTTTTACATTTATTTCAGTTTTCAGAAACTGTGCACCCTCCCTGCTGCCCCAGTCAGCTGCTTTCACTGTGAGAAAGGTGAGGATCTTTTGTCCCTGCTCACTCTGAACACTGAATTAAAGAAGGAAAATCTCCCTGTTTTGTTTAGACTTTAGGCTATAGAAACAAAGAACAGAGGAGTAATTTTTCCTTATAAAAAGCAGATATTATAAGATTGTTTTTAGCTTTGACATACTCAAACAAACAAGATTCAAAGAGAAATGTTTTTTGCAACATGAGCAAAGTCTTTGTTACATCGAATTTGATGCAAAGGTAGAGACAAAGGCAGTTTTTGTCTTTGAGCAGAAACCCTGACCCATGCAGCCTCCCTCACAGCTTCTCTGCCTCCTGCATCTTTTTCCACAGCCAGGGCAATCCAAAACATCACCACTCAGCTCCTTTACACCCTGAGGCCAAAATCAATGCTGTGCTCAAGTGGTGGAGATGGAACCACCCCTCCCACCACAGTAAGTCAGGACATCAGCCCATCCCTGTGTAGGCAGAGAAACATTGGGATGTAGTTTCCACATGTGGCAGCTTGGTGATTTTTTTTTTTTTTGCTTTACATTCATTTCCTAAAATGACCAGAAAGCAACTCCAACATTGGAGTATTTTTGGGAGAGATACAGCTGCAGCCCCTTGTCAGCTTAATGGGAAAACAAATTTCATATGAACTGAGGAGTGGATAATTATGTGTTGCTGAAGAAAAAAGAAAACTGTTCCCTCCTAGAGCTTATTTTGTTTGCAACTTAAGTGCTGCTGGTGAATTTCCATGGAGGCAAAATGATGGGAAAGAGAGGAGAGGGAGCAGGAGAAGCTACACAGGAGTTTGTACACAGGAGCAAGAAAATATGCCAGATTCATTTAACAGAATCATTGAGTCATTAAATGGTTGGGGTTGGAAGAGACCATCTGGTTCCACCCCTCCTGATGTGGGCAGGGAATTTTTCATGATACAATATGGGTATTTCAGAGATGGTGAAGTAGTTATTTCATGAAAGAGGAAGCAACATGCCTGTTAAAAGAGGGATTTACAGTGTTACATGTGAGGCAGTGGATTTCTTCAGAGGAAAAAAATCAAGTGCTTTAAGGGAAAAAATACAACCTGCAGTTTCCTACTCAGGTTTCAAAGGATAAATATATGGATTGTAGAAGGCCACAGTGGTTCCTATAAACCAACAGCAGGATCTGCACAGGGAGATGAGGCAAAACTGCAGGAGGCTACTTAATGGTGCTTGAAACTAAGAGAGAAAAAAAAGCAACAGCAAAACAAAGTGTCCCTTTTAAAAAAAATCCATTTGAAAACACACAGGGATTGGAAAGAATCTGAAATTCAGATTCTCTTAAACTGTGGTTGCAGTGACAAGAGGGGTTTTTCCAGGACTTGCTGTGCCAGGGTCTGCTCTGGAGGTGGCCAGAAATGCACCAGGAAATCAGAGTCATGGGGAGGACAAAACCACGTTGACTTCAGGTTTGAGAACCCTGAGGTAGCTCAGGGCAACAAACTCACAGAAATAATTCAGCACCAGCCTGGATGGAAAAAAAAAAAAAAGGAATTTCTTGGCTGAACAGAAAATGAGGCAAGACACAAACCCCAGGGAGAGTAATCACAACAACTATGCAATTAATGGAAGAAATTTTAGCAAGGTTCATTTTAGGTCACACATTTTAAAGGCTGGTTGAGATTAGAAGGGACTTCTGGAGGCCATAAGGTCCAACTGCTCAGGACTATGTCCAGACAGCTTTCCAGTACCTCCAAGGGTGGAAACCTCCACAATCTCTCTGCACAACCTGAGCCACTTCTCAGTCACCCTCACAGTACAAGTGTATCTCCTTCAGCATCACCAGCCCTTTTAGTGGTCTGCCATTGGAAAGGTTTTTAATCCCAAGGGTGTGAAATATTGCCTTCCATCAATTCAACATGCATTTTTCTTCCAGTGTTTAAACCTGTAAATCTCTACAGTGAGTCCTAGACATGGCTTTAAAATTGGGAAGTGGGTAAGACCTGCTGCTTTTAATTCTCTTTGAATCTTTACAGAGCTGCTTCCTCTAAACTGCTGCTGCTTCATTTTCCTCCCCAGCATTATCAGTTGTTGGGATTTTATTTTACTTGCATGTTTTACCTTTTTTTCTTTGGTTTGGTTGCTTGTTTTTTGGTTGAGTTTTTACTGTTAACTTAATTCTTTCTTCCCTTTTGAACAGCAGAAGGGAACAGCCACATCACAGTGATGGGCACTGGCCTGGAGGATGCCAGGATGGTGGCACTGGCTGTTTGTGGTGACAGGAGAGCTCTGCAAAGGCTGGTAGGGCTGCAAATGGCACAGGAGCAGCTGGACCTCTGTGTGCCCCTTTGTCACAAGGCAGACAAAGGCAGCCAGGCTGGGAAGTGGCGTGTGAGCACTTCTGCTCTCCCAGACAAGGGCTGACCTACATTCACAGCTCCAGAGCTTCAAGGGACCCACAGGGATTTGTCTGGAGCCCACCAACACAGAGGGAGTGCCAGCAAATGGGCTGTGCCTTTTAAAGTGACAAACTGAGCTGCAGCAGGGTGTGGGGATGGGTTTTTTTCTCTTCCTGCTGCCACACATCAAAGAGAAACGAGATCAATACTTAATTACCAAGGATTATCTATAATTGACAATGTAAGTTTAAGTCAGACAAGTCTGAAACGTTCTCCAGTGCAATACATGCTCCTTAGTGCTTTACTAGTTTTTTTTTTTCCTCTTGCCCAATCTCATTTAAGCAATTCCAGCCCCACTGCTGTCCTGCTTCCCAGCCAAGGGAAGGTACAATTCCTGCTCTGCTCTATTCAGAATTTTAAGGCCAGATTATTTTCCCTGTTTGGAGGTTTGATGTGTTATTGACAGCCACACGAGGCAGGTTCTGCAGATGGAAGAGATGCTGCCTTTTTTTAGGTATAATTAGCATTTCATTTCCTATCAGACAATTTCCCCATCATGTTGAGCATCACCAGGGCCATGGGAACACTCCAAAGAATGCTTCATTGCAGATTTATGCTATTAAAAAGTCCCCAGAAATGAAAAAAAGCTGAGCAATTTCTGAAGTAAGGAATTTTTTTTTTGTTTTGTTCTGTTTTAGTTTGGGATTTTTGTTTATTTGGGGCTTGTTGTTGTTCTCATTGGGGTTATTTTTTTTTCTGTGTGCAGTGATTAATTCCATAATTACTGATTCAATACCAGGCAGTACATCTAAAACTTCAGGAACACTTCCATTCTATATATTTTCTAGTGTTATTTAATTTCCCTCATGGACTTAAAAAGCTGCCTCATTAAAACTTTTCTTGCAGAAGGGAAGTGTTTAATGACTAAAATAATAGAAAGGAGACCAGCAATCTCCTTGGGTTTTGCAAGAAGACCTTGGGACAATTCCTTGATGTCCCCAGCTCTTTGTTGCAGGAGTAGAGCAGCCCCAGTGAGTTCCTGAGGGACAGGAAAGGGAGAGAAAATCCCTGTTGGACCCATCCCAGGCTGTGTTGGCATCTGGGTGGGCAGCTGAGGGATGAGGGTCAGCACCCATCAGCTCACAAATCCGGATGCCTGAATCTCTCACATCTCAAATGAATTATTGTGGCAACTCTAAGCCACATCTCCCAGCTTTGAGAAAGTTTCCAAGGGAATTTTTGGTCAAAATTGATGCATTTTCATAAGTTTGGGGTTTGGGAAGAGGTGTTCTCCCAGTTTGCTGTTCAGTGACAGCAGGAGAATGTCCCATCCACATTGTCTGGTGTCAGTCATGAAGATAAACACACCAAGGAAAGAGTCTGCAAAAGTGGAATTTGATGTTTGCCAGGGTTGCATTGTCGTTGAATCTCCAGGGTCCTCACACTGTCACAACAACTGTAAAACCCAGAGGTATTTCCTGTGCTAAAACAGAGTTTTTATAAAGTCTCTGTCTAACCTTGACTCTCCTTTACAGAGCAACTACAGAACAACAAGGACAATTTTTATGGCCTTTAAGCGTATTTTTTTATCTTTCTAATGCATTAACTTCTTTGTAATTTGGATTTTCTGGTCATGCTTTGGTTGGGATAAAGCTGAGGGGCAGCTGTGCCCTGGCAAACAGAAATGTCTCGTTTTTAATACCCTGTACACAGTGAATCTGCAAGAAATGAGCTGCAATTACTGCCCCTTAGTGAAAAGTGGCCATAGAAGTTCTGCAGAGTGACCAGTTATTTTCTACTTTAATAATATTATTTACTGATTTTTTGTGCTGTTATGGGTCTCATGGTGTGATTCTTGGGGTGGTCCTGTGCAGGCTCCTGTCCAGAAATTGTTTTTCAGTGATCCCTGAGAGTCTCTTCCAACTCAAGATATTCTGTGATTTGTGTGTCTCAGTCTGGTGCTCACTGGAAAGAAGCTTTAAGGATACAGCTGAATAAAACTAAAGGAACAAGACTTAATGGTGTATTATTTCAAGTTGAAAATGAACTGTTCTAACAGCAGGGGTTTGGGTTTCGTGGTAATTGAATGTACACAAGAGAATTTTACTTGTTTGGTTTTCTCCTTGAGACTTCTGTAGCCATCCCTAAGCAAAAGAACTAAAAAGCCCCAGAGGATTTTCATGTTTACCTGTCACCATGAGATAAATACCAAAAGTCAATTAATCCCACAGGGACCCTGAGTGCCTGAAAAAAGCAGCAATAAAATGAGAAGTATTGGGCAACCATTTGGATTTATTGAAAGTTTGAAAAAGATTAATTCTCTGTAAAATCAAATCCACACATAAGCATTTGTTTCTACTATTGTATTCCAATAAAAGTAGATTAAATGGTGTCAGGATTGATGGCTTTTCCTTGTGAAACAGATAACAGCCACAAATGAGGCTGTGGGAATGAATCAAACCATAAGTGCAGTTCATATTGTTTAAAGAGAGCAGGACAAAACAGCAGCCATGGAACAACAGACTCTGCAGAGTAACTTTGCTTCATTTCTTTTACACTACAGATGTTTAATTATCCTCTTTAGTTTTTGATTTTTCTTTTGTCAGAGTCTTACAAGACCAGGAATGATAATGGAAGCCAGTGGCAGCCAGAGAAAAAGAGAAAATAATTCTCTTGTGATGGGAAAGCTTCAAACATTGACAAATCTCTGTCAGCTCCACGTATGGAGCAGTTGGAATCCAGGCTGTGCCTTTGTGCTTGTGCTGCCAGATGAGTCACTGATGGATGGAGGAGTTTGTAGTGCAGCAGATATGAAAACTGTTCCTTATTACAAACCCAGAGAGGAAATTGCACACGGCAAAACTATATTTAAAGACAAAAGAGTTGCATGAATTCTGCAATCTCACTTCAGCCTCCCCAGGCACAGACATTCCCTCTCTCCTCCCAGCAGCACAGTGCTGCACTGACACAGCCAGCACACAAACACCCTTTGGAGCTCCACTCCCACCCACTGAATCCAGAGACAAAGATTTGGGTTTATTTTTTTAAAAAAAATTCTGCCTTCATTACTATTCAACCTGTGTAAGTAACCTCATGCAAAGGTCCCTGAGCTTGCACAGAACAAGAACAAGGCTTTGTCTTAAGGCATTTACTGAACATGTTGCTTGACTTTGCAACCCAATGCTCTCAAACTGGATGTTACCCATTCCTGCACCAGTTGTCAGCATGTGTGGCCCAGCCAGTTNAACCCAATGCTCTCAAACTGGATGCTACCCATTCCTGCACCAGTTGTTTCAAAAAGAAGAGGATTTAAACTTGTCAGCATGTGTGGCCCAACCAGTGACCCACTGGCTCTGTGAGGAAAGATTAAGTCCAAGCTCAAATCAAGCCAGCAACAGACCCCTCTTAATAAAGTCAGGCTGAATTCACTTTGGACTTTGGTTCCAGGTCCAGCACTGGGTGAAAGCTGGAGGAGGAGGAGGTGGCAGCAATGATTTGTATGTCCCACAAACAGGACCAAGGGAAGCAGCAGCACAGGCACCCAGGGGCTCCTCCAGCTCTTGTCTGCAGGTCAGAGGAGTGTGGAGCCCCTTCCCTCTCTGGGATTTGGGCAGAGATGGTGCCCTGGCACAACACAACAGCCCAAGTCCCTGTGATGTGTGAAGGTCCTGTTTGGGAGCAGGAGCCTGAGGACTTTAGTCTGTGAAAAATTCAGGGCTTGTGAGTCCAGAACTCAGTAATCCAGAAAATTCTGTTCCAAGTATCTGTCCTCAATATTTGGCTCAGCAAAATGTCCTGCAAAGCTTTGAGAAGGAGCAGCTGTCAGTGGAAGAGCCAAGGTCTGACTGAAACCCTTGCTGAGGGATGAAAGAGCAGAGTTGCCTCTGGAGCCTGAGCAGGAACAGAGAAACAAGAGCACTTAGCCAGGTATTCTGAGCTCTTGGAATACAATAAAAATATCTGGATTATTGCTCTTATTTTCAGGACTTGGCCCTTGTTCAGGGTTGAGCACAGAGCTGATAAGGGAGAAGTCATATCTCTGCTCTCCTGTTAGTGCTGGGAGTCAGAGGCAGCAAAGGCTCCAGTTCTCTCAAGGTGTCTCAGGTGATTTCAGAGTTCTGTTACAAGGCTGCTGCTTCTGTTTCGATCAGATGAGACCTGCACAATTCCCCTTTTGGGGAGACCTTCAGGATTTAGAAATACAGCAGCATTGGTTTGCCCCTTCCAAGGCCTCTAAATACAAAAGAACTTCTGACAAGCCTGTTCTAGTTGTCAACAGCAAGAGCTGAAGCTGAAATCAGGAGCCAAGTGAAAACTAATATTTTTATGCAATGCCAAAATCCTTGTTCCTCCTTACATTGTTAATTCTTTCCTTTGCCATGTTGGAAGCTCTCAATCCAATAAAACCAAACAACTCACAGTAAATTAATTGCAAGTGAAAGTTTCAGGGTTTTTTTTTCTCCCCAAACAAAAGTTAATAAATGGAACTGCTACACTAAATAATAAAGAGAAAATATTTCTAATTTATGGAATGTTGTGAAAATGATATTTATCAATTTCCTTTGGAGAAATGGACTGTAAAAATAGATTCTCTTTAAATATAGCCAAGAATGAAATTAAAACTGACTTAAAATAGAAATAGAAAAACCTCCCTATGTAAATATTGTTGAGTGACAGATTTAAAACCAAAGGCCCTGTGAGACAAAAGTAAATCTGACTCACTAAAATCTGCTTATTTTGGAAGAACAGCTCTATGCCACAAATGTGAGAACACCACATCACCTGGTGCCCACCCATAATGAATCTCTGAATGCCCAAGGTGTCACACACCTCTCAGGCTTTAAGGAATAGGAATTTTATTCATAGAACCTGTTAATTGGAGTATTTTTGATCAATTAACAGGACAAAGAGACTCTGCAAGTCACAACCCAACTCTGACAAAGGGAGAGATAAATCATATCTAACATTTAATCCACAATAGCAGAGTTCTCCACAGCTGACTGAGCTGGTCCTTCTCAAGGCACCAAATCTTTCAATTTGAAATGCATGACTTGAGTCCTCAGCAAGAGCTGCTTCATAGTGAGAAATGTAGATCAGGCATGATCAGCAAAGCTACTCTTTCATCACCCTTTACCTGTAATTAACATTTCAATTCAGACAATATCATTTTGATAAGAAGGCTGGATAAAATATGTATTTTAATTCCGGGTTTTGTTCAAGGTAAGGTTTTATTCATGACTCGTAGTTTTTAATTACTTCAGATTACTGTATCAAGAAAATGTCATCCATCAATCCCTGGAGTTTGCCAGCTAAAAATCTGAGGGTGTCTCTCTGGAGGCAAAGAACTGAAATCCACATTTGCTGTGCCATGTTTGAGGTTCAGAGGGAAGAAAAGCACTCACACAAGAGCCCTGATTGTAAAGGGACAGGTAAATATATATTCCCAACAGAATCATAAATAACAGAATAATAAAAAGCTGAACTTCCTTTAGCAACAATCTGCTGNTGTGAGAGGTTTTAAGTGAATAAGGATTGTGTTTCACCTCTCCAGGTCTAGTTAATAGATCTGAGTCTCCTCACAAAGCTCCAGGGACTAATTCCTTTTATAAGAAAAGTAAATTAATAACACAAGAAATACAACCATCAGTGAGAAAAGGGGAGCACTGTAATTACTGGTAACAACATTGGTGCTCTTCACACACTGGGGGCCTCTCAACTTCTCTACAGAAAGAGCTCCTTTTTCATACTTTGCTTTTGAGAAAACATTGACTCGATGACAGAAATGTAATGTCCAGGTTTTGCACTTAGAAGAGATGGAAAGAAGAGAAAGGCAGCCACTCCTGGGGAAAAAAACGCAGCCTGAGGGCTGATTTTTCAAACAGATCATCGAAAAGATTGTGGTGACAAACTGTGAAGGGAGAGAGGACAGGGACCTGCAGCAAATGCTGCCCACAAATCCTGATTTACCCCAAACTTGCCTGGAGTTTCAAGAGATCTCTTAATGTGTCTGATAAGAACATGCTCCTCATATGACTCCTCCAATTATCTTGTTAGCAGAGAGTTTCTCTGCATATTGGGGAGTTTCTGTGTCCTTTCCAGTTGAATCTCTTGGTAACATGATGCTCAATTACTCCCACCAGTGAGTCTTGATGTGCCTCCCCCTCCTCCATCCTGCCTCCCACACAGACGTTCCCCAAACAAGCTAAAAAGTGCAACAAAGGAGATCACATTATGCCTCAGGATTTGTATTATTTTGATTGCACGCAGCAGANCAACAGAATCATAAATAACAGAATAATAAAAAGCCTGAACTTCCTTTAGCAACAACTCCTGGGAGACTCTCCCTAACCCCCCCCCTAGGATTTTTCATCTCTCTAAAGTCATAGGGTGCTCTTGTGAGCATCAGGGACAGGCTGCAGGGCTCAGCCAGTGCATTGTGGTCAGAGATGATACAAATCCAGAGAAAAATGCCAATTTTTTCCCAATCCAATCCCTCTGTACAGTCAGCTGTGACAGAGAGAAGCCCAGCACCTTTCAGAGCTTAAAGTGCTCTTTATGGAGGGGAACAGAGAAAGGTTCATTCAGCACTAAATTTTTTTTGTCCTATTTTTTTGTTCTTCTCACTTCTTTTTCCTAAGAACAAGTAAACTTGTTCTGCTGAAAATACATTTTTTCAGGAGATGAGAATTAACCACAATCATCCAGAAAACCTCTCCTGCCTATATTTAATCTTTCTATTAAGGCATAAAACTATAAATCTGCCATTGGACTCCAACAGAAGCCCTCAGTAGTTACAGTCAAAACTACACACAAAATATTAACCATGGAAATCACTTCAATTTTCCACATAGTTATTATTTCCATACTTCACTGTGAGAGGTTTTAAGAGAATAAGGATTGTATTTCACCTCTCCAGGTCTAGTTAATAGATCTGAGTCTCCTCACAAAGCTCCA
>VYZS01066749.1:1552-15241 GCA_013400695.1 Neodrepanis coruscans | reverse complement strand
CCACCACGAGGGCTGCTGCCACTGCAGGGGCTCAGAGGGGCCCCCCAGGGCGCTGCCCACTGGCGGCACCCCCGGCCTCAGCTCCGCTCCACTGGCCATGCAAGCCAGTGACCAGCAGGAACCACTGCACGCTGCCGTGGTGAGGGGTGAGCCAGCACACACGTGGTGCCGGTGGGAGTCAGCAGGGCCACCTGGGCACCATGCTGCCAGGCATGCACATGGCCAGGGGTCAGCAGAGCAGCCAGGTGCAGCCACCAACTTCCTGAGTGGCAGGGGCCACAGGCGTCTCTGGCCAGTGGCATGGGTCTCGCCTCACCACATCTGGCGCCGTGGGGCTCGCCCTCTCCCCGCTGCCACAGCTGGGCAGCTGGGGGGCTCGTCTCCCCGCTGCCACGGCTGTCGCTGGGTGAGCACATGCCGGCACGATGGACAGACCCGTGGCGCGCCCCAAGCCGCAGGGACTCATCTGCTTCTCTTTCTTGCAAAACCAAAAAAAAAAAAGATTTGGAAACCAAACCCCCTTCCTCTCCCCTAGAAAACCTTCCCAAAAACCAACCCCCCTGCCTCTCCCTTCCCTCCAGAAACCCCCTGGAACCAACCCCCTCCCCCTTCTGACACGGAGGAGGGAAAGGGAAAAAAATATGTTTTAAAAACAAAATCATTCTTTCACCCCAAAACACTTTGATAATTAATTTACAAACGATGTATGTTAGAATGAATTCTGCTCTGGTAGTATGAAGGATTTTAAATCTCCAATTAGTTCCATTTTGGCTAACACAATGTATATTTTGTCTGGTACTAGTTAAGAACATTCACAGGAGTGAAATAGAAACAGTATTTTATTCTTGGAAGTGTTCTGTGATGCTTATAAATATTTAATTAATTTTTATTTTAATAAATTAGTTTGAGATGTAATGGATGTAATGGAAATATCAAGTTAAATTTGACATCAGTTTTCAATGTATACATACACACAGATATTACACAGCTTTCTAAAAACCAAGCTTTGCGGCTATGTTATTCTTGATATAACTGGTATCTGTGTTTTGATGGTTGACTGCTCTTCAGGAGGGCTCTGAACATGCCTCTACGAACTGAGGTGTCAGAAGCTGGAAGACTTTAGGTGGTGAGGTCAGACTTGGCACCTCCAGCACCTTGAACTTCCTTGAAGATGTTGTGTAGTTCACCTTGGGTTTTCAAACTAGTACTTCCTCATTCACCTCATCAAAAGAGGCCAGTTTGTCCTGCTTATCTGCATGATTGGTTTCTCCTTGCTCACCCCACTGATCCCTGCCCCAAGTTAGAGTACATCCTGTTAAGAAGAAAAATGACCTTTTAATTCTTACCTTCTCTTCTTCTATTAGAATTAGCTCTCTAAACAACTTTGACATGCAGTTACAGTAAATATGTTTGCAAAGCAATAAAAGTAGTCACAGTTTTCATGATGACTTGGGATCAATCACTTGAAACACATCTCTACTGTATTTGTTTGCCACTGTGCAACTTCATTTAAGAACAATAAAAACCAGAGAGCATTATTTCTACCACATCTGTTTTGACATTTTGAGATGGAAAATGGAGGTCTTTGTTTATTTCACTCACACAACCGTGAAAAGTATGAATAGTTTATTTCTAGCTTAGTAACCTTCCAGACAGTTATCAACTGTTTCCTGTCAGGATGGCAGATGTTTGTACTTAGCTATGTGAAGTTTTATTAATATTTTTGGGAGCAGTGAGTAGGAATGGAAAAGTGGAAAGAAAGTGGAAATAATCTCTGTGTGCAAGTTTAACTTCAAAGTAAGTTAGCTGGCACAAGAAAAGACAAACATCTCGAAGTGGATTGAAGGAAGTGGAAGTGTTTCATTTTTCTGCCCATTTATATAAAACTTTTGAAACTTCATTACTTGTATTTTAATTTTAATAATTTTTTTGCTTACTTTTTAGTGTAACCTCTCTTTAAGTGTAATTTTTCCAGGTAGCTGCAAGATATCAGTGCAATATATCTGTATTTTATTGGTTTTTTGGTGGATGGAAGCAAAGTGCCAGTATGGAATTGACAGCCAAAGGATCTCCATGAGTGAGAGATTTCCCTAATAGACTAGTGACACTAGGCAAAATAGCAGGACAATGCAGAGGGTGCTTAAACTTTGAGAGCCACAGGAGTGAAGTTTAGTAGGAAATACTGAGAGAACTCATGAAGAAATGTTTGGGATATGTTTAAAAAACTACTAATCCCATCTCAATACAGAGGGTGTTGGGAAGAGAGCATTGTAGAGTGTTGTAAGGCTTACTAGCAGGTTCTTAATCACACCTAAATGGACACCCACTTTTTGCTGAGTTAGTACATCCCCTTGGAAGCAGAAAAGATCATTTGAGAAAGCTGCTTAAGCAAACTATGTAAGAATGCGCTGAAGTTCTTGATGTCAAGGACCTCTTGATGTCACAGGATCTTTTGCTTACATGCTCTATTCATTATTTATTATAGTTCACAATTTTTATCTGCATATATCATTGCCAAAATTTATAAATTATAGTCTGAATATTAGAGACTTGTGTTGATATGCATTTTAGGCTTCAGCACAGATTAGTAAGAAAGCTAGTGCTGAAAGCTGCAGCCTCTCAGATAACATACTCTAACTCCTTCACCTCCACTGACTAGCTAGAAATTTCTAAAAGTAGTACAGGTGTGACCTATAGAGGAATTTTTCTTCATTGACACTTCTGCTGAAATATTTAGGTTTCTCTCTAGAAAATCTGAAAATATGTATTTAATTGAACCACCAACTTTAAGTAGAGGCAATGTAGTGTTTAATGGCATGAAGTTCCACAGTTTATCCATGGAGTTGTAACATGTGTCACTATGCTGTTTACTAATGCCCTATGCTCTCCCTTGGAGTGATGAGCCTTGTCCTTTGTTGCCTGTGCCAAGCCGTATGCTACAGTGCATTATGGTGCATTACAGATGACTGGGCCTGTTTGAAAGGTTTGACCCACAGAAGTGACTGAGGGTATGAAGTAGGTGAAAGACAGATATTACAAGATGTTACAAGCTATATACAAGAAACAGACCTGTTTAATAGTCTCCCATTCATTGGAATAGTGTCTTGATCAGGCACACCTACCTTAAGGCCTTAAGACTTTCTGAACTGGATTTTGACTCCTGAGTAATGCAAGGCAATTGATGAAACTTGCTTATCCAAGCTGTTTTCATTAGACCAATTGTGGCAAAGCTCTTGATGGAAAGGAAAGAGGCAAATCCCTGAAAAGTTAATTCCTCAGGGATGCCCATCCCAATGGAAAAACAGCATTTAGTTAGAGGAAGAAAGTTCCACCCAGACTCCCTTCCCTGTCACCAGCAGGAAAGCTTTCATTATAATTCAAAAATTTTGCCGTGTGGGAATAGGATAGGAATGCTGGGTACTAATATTCTAGCTCATGCCAGATTGGATTGCAATTTAACATTTAAATGGGTTAGTCTGTCTATAAAACTATTTGCGGCTATTTCTGATCTTCCCCCGAGAAAAGCAACGAAAAGAGATCTCTAAATCATGCTGCTACAAACAGCTCTTATTTTCCTGGTTTCATGAAGACAAAAGGTATATTTGCTTCTTCTTTTTCCCTTCACTTATGCTTAAGAAACAGCTTTGGTTTTATCTTTGTTAAACAGAAATAACCTTTCTGTTTGTAACTGGGCTGATAATGTTGTGTGTTTGGCAATGACTGCATACTCTGAGGGTTGTCAGAGGTGGGTAGGTCTCTTCTGTCAAAGCACCAGTAGAAATGTAACTACACATTTATGTGTCACCATGTAAGAGTAAGCATGTAGGCTTACCTGCTCTGCCTGTCACAGATGAGCTTCTGCTGCTGCTGGGGAGCTCTGGGGCTGGAGTTTCTGGGGTACTAGGTTTGGCTAGCATTTGCCTGCTTTACCAGCTGCCCTCTGCACTTTCGAGTGAAATGGTTTGTCTTATATTTTCTGGCCATCCTTATTCCTCTCCTAGCCTTTAGTTGCACATCAGCGACAGGATGAGAGGACACAGCCTCAAGCTGTGCCAGGAAAGTTCAGGTCGGACATTGGGAGGAATTTCTTCATGGAAAGAGTTGTTAAACATTGGAATGGGCTGGTGTTATGTGGTTACTCCTTCCACTTCTTACAGGGACCAGTTTTAAGAAGAACCTGTATTATTATGGGGTAGCATTATAAAACTACTTAATTTAGAAAGCAGAGCTGTGTACTTGCAGAACCTAGGGAAACAAGCCCATGGGTGGAGTTGGAGAAAATGGGATAAAATCAATATTAATTTGTTTCAATGCCCCAGTAATGATGAGCTGTGCCAGGTTCATTCAGCTGTGCTAGAAGTGGTGGAATGAGTACATTTTTTCTTTCCCGCTTCCACTGTAACAGAGATATCTGTTTGGAGTCCAGGAAACCTTACATCATCAGCTGGTGCTAGATGGAAGAGGGCTTTTCAGACTTCTTTTCTAGGCTAACACTGAAGAACGTTTCAGCTAAATATATGTTCCCCAAACATATTTTGCTTTAAGTTGCAAGTTTTTAAAATGTTCTTAAAGATGGATGGCAGGTTTTCTTTTCCATGAGTATTTAAGTTCCTACCCCTGTTTTTTGGTATGTCAGGTACTGGTGGGAGGAAAAAGAAAAACATTGCTCTTAAAATCTACTACTAAAAGTAGTACTCTACCCTTTCCATGCACTTTGCATGCTGGAATTTTAAGTGTTGGCTTTCCAGTTGCTGTGCTTAATCTCAGTAGAAGGATGTAGCTGGAGCTTGTTATGTTTTCCCTTTGATACAATGGATCCTTTTGTTTTGGCAGTCTTGTTGCCTGTTTTGCAGGTAGTGCATCTGTTTTCTTATAGGCACATTTCTTATGTATGCTGAGATTGTGCCTTAAGGCTTTTGGTAAATTAATTCAGTTTGTTATATGTGGTTTTAGGAGTGCTTCAACAGCTGAAAACCCAATTGATAAAGGACAAAACAAACATATATGTTTGTTTTTTTAGAGGATGGTTTGCTGAGCTGATGACTGCAGAAAAGGCAATTGCAAATTGTAAATTGCAAATTGATCGGTGCAAAACTGCAACAGTTCACCTGAGACCTGTTCATGACACAAGAAGTTCATGACACAGATGAAGAAGGAGGAAATAGGAGGGACAGCAAAACATGGAGTTTATCATCCTTCACAAATTTTTTTTTTTTTTTGAATGCCTGTGTCTTAAATCACTTTTCTTTCAGTTAGGGAAGATTATATAGGTTTTTTTTAGTATAACCAAGCTTGTATAGATATGGAAGAGGGAAAAAAACTTGACAACCTTTAGCTACAAGACTGTGTATTTCCAGAGTTGTACAATGAGACCTATGATGAAAAATATATGCTAAACCAAAGAAGTTTGCAATAAATGAAATTACTTAAAATTAGAATGGGAACTGAAAGCAACAGAACTTCTGAAATTACATTGTATCTGTGATAGTATTTAATATAAAGGATCAAATATTCTAGGAGAATTTTCATTTATTACTTTACCTTTAGAATTTTCATTCATGGTCTTGTTGCTGCTTTAACTCTGTAAAGATTAGTAAATGCATAACTCAGACTTCTTCATTTTTTTTATACGATGGCTCATCTGTCAAAGATTTATCTGCATTATGGCAAGTTATGTCATTCTGATTTCTTCTCAGAGAAGAAGTAGTTTGCAAGGTTGAACAACTACAGAATATAGTAATTAGTATAATTCTCTTCTCCAATTTCCCTGAAAATGATTTAGTTTTTCTTCTAAAAGATTAGTAACTGAAGGTCTGGGAGGAGAACATTTTACCATTGAAACAAGATATTTTGACTTGATTTGAACTGATATCTTCAGAACCTTACTCAGATTGCATATGTACTATTTTGGTTTTTTTTTTTTGTTAGCAATAATGCTTGTCATTGATCTCAACTCAGAGACCCTGTTACTCTGTTTTCTGTATGTGCAAGGCCGTGCATTGGAAACACTCAATCTTAAGTGTTCTCAGGACTTCACGGTTGGATAGAAGAGGATCACGGAGTCCTAGATGGCCTTGGTAAATGTCAAGGATCTGTAGCTTAACAATTGACAAATATTTGACTTGCAGTTTAATGAGTAAAACATCTGCTATTTTTGTAGAGCTGATAAATGGAAAATTATATCTGTTTTGCTAATAGCTGCAATAATAGAGGAAACCAGAAACATTTCTCAAGTGACTTTGAGGTATTTTTCTAAATGAAACTTCTACACAGATTTTTAATAACTTACAACAACCGGAAAGTTGGTGATTTTCAAAAAGAGTTGTGTTGTGACTCTAGACGAACATGTATTTCTAAATATCAACCATGTTGTCCTTGAATCAGAACATAAATGGTCCTTTTAGTCGACCTTACAAAATATTTTTATGATTCTTTCAATGAACTAGTGCAGCAGTGAAATTCTCATTACTTCATGGAGACAGCAGAAGGCCTATGCAACAACTGTAATGCAAGCAGTAAGATTCATGATTATCTATTCTGTGCTGATGTACTAATAATGGCTAAGTCATGAGTTTGTTACCAGAGTACCTGGCAGAGGATGCAGATGAATTTTTTATCTTCCTAGACTTGTACTGTTTTGTGCCAAGTCTAGAAAGCTTTTTTATTCTAACTTAAAAATCTAACATAGAAGTTGCAAGTAATTATTGGCTTTTTACTTCTTTGTTTTGGACAAAAGTTGTTAGAACCAGCATGTGCAAATGCTGTTTTTTGCCTAATATGGTGGGGAAAACCCATTTTTCCTTGAAGAGAAGTGTGTTCTGTATTAAATCACATGTGCCACTGCTTAGTTGTGATATATTCAGACCATTCAGAAAGTGGGACTGTATGGGCAAAGGCAACTTCCTGTAGAGGTGTAAGAAAGTGTGGGTAAGAGTCAGGTGGAATAACAAAAGAAAGGAGAAAATTCAAAATACACCTACAAAATACATAACCTCTGAAAGAAATTTTGGGTTTCAATGTTAAGAGTTAGGTATCGACTGATGGAAAAAAAGCTGAAGATGTGACAAAAGACATTTTGTTTCCTTTGAGTTCCCTGGCACTCTAAAGAAACAGGATTTTATACATTCTTTGTAAAGAAAGATACCAGACTTCATTATGTCTTATTTTCAGCCCCTGTATCTTTGCTCCTTTGGTCTGTTTGGATCAGATAAGATACAAAAATTGGGGATATTTGCTCAGAAAAGCTCCTTTACTTGCATCTGTTCTGCTATTTCAATGTACTCACTTGTTATTTTGGAAGAAACAAACAGAAACCACTAGTGGCTTCTAGTAGATCCGTCGCTTCATTCTCTGAACACGATACCAGCAGTAATGTCCACCGTGACAAACCTAAACAAATAATTCCCAAAATTCAAGTCAACTATATCATGCAACATTGATGTAAATGTATTAACTCAGAGGAAAACACAAGTAAGAGGCCAAATTTTCAGCTATATTAAAATTAAAGATGGATTAGAATAAAGAAGAATCTGCTGCCATTAGCAGAATAGGTATTTTGTGGTCAGTTTCTCATTTAAAATAGAAATATGCAGTTACTAGCTGGATAAACTTAAAATCAATGACACACAATAAAAAAGGGGTCTTATGGAATAGTGAAAGAGGCAGCCATGTGAAGGAGGTCTTAGGCTGACAGAGAAAGAATATATAAAGGATGGGAAAAGCAAATGTCACAAAGGACAAGAAAGTCAACACATACAAATTACATCACAAGAGCAGATTGAATGTCTAAATGTATTGACTGTGTTGAAAGATGAAGGCTATAAAAAAGGTTGGAAAACTGGCTTGCAATTCAGGTACTAGGCTGCATGGTTATGACCTTAGGTATCCATTGACTTGTGCAGATACAGTGTTTATCTGTGTTAAAAGAAAAATTTTAGGAATTCTGTGGTCACTTTAGAAGAATTGCCAAAAGATTTCTTCAGGCTCAGACCCTTCAAGTCTTTTGAAACAATGCAGTGATCCTTGGTCACTACTTTTACACTGAGGAAGAGTTCCAATTTGAAGAATGGTTTATGATAGGAGTGTTTAGAAAGAAAAAATACTACAGCAGTATGATAACATCTCCCAAACACTCTCTGCTTTATGGTAATCCTAGTTTACACTATAGAAGCTTTTTAAAGAAACTGTTAATATAGAATAAATCCGGAGGTGAAAACTCAGTTTTAAAAGGTAATTTATTTTTTCTTATGTCTGCACATCATCAGATAATCAAAATATCAGCTCAGTGGTTTGTATTAATATGTTTAGTTTTTTTCCCACTTTGTAAAACTACCATTACTAGCTGTTATGGGTTAGATTCCTTTTGGTGAAATTTTCGCATTACTACCATGAGGTGCTGGCAAAACTAAGGAAGGGAAAAGGTAACCCACCAAACTGAGAGCAGAATTCCTCAGTGAGGGTGGGGTGGAAGACTTGATTGTTTTCAGCTTTGAGAGTTAATAGCCCCTGATCATTGGGTGTCAGGGAGATTTCCTACTCTAGGATGGCTGTGTGGGAGAGGGGAGGTGGAGTATGCCTGCCTTTTCTCCCCCACGTCCATCTGGGAGAGGGCCCTGGCACTGCCTCGCTGGTGCTGTTTCTCCTAGCGCTCTCCCTCTTGCCCTGGTAAATGGTGGAGAGACCTCAACTGCTTCCCTGTAACCAAATCGCCTCTGTTGCTGCCACTGTCTCCCCCAGCCTAGCTCCCGTGTCCAGGTGAGGTCCACAGCAATCCTGGACAGAGAGAGGGCGAGCCCTGTGTGCACCTGTCCTTGCTCAGAGCCAACCTGTCTGTTCCTCCCCATGTCCTGCTGTTCCTGTATCGGACGAATGACTTTCACCTGTCTCAGAAACAAAGCTGGGGGAACCACTGTGTATGTGGTGAGCCTGAAGGACCAGCCTGTCCCACAGCTGCGACCACATAAGGAAAAATACATGGAGGTAGGGGGTAGTGTTTGTTGGGGTGATATTTCTTGTTACTGTTGTGTTACAGTTTGTTCCTTTTTAAAAAAAAATGTTTTATATATATATATATATTTTAGCAAAGAATTGTTACTTCTTTTTTCTACTTTTTGACTGAAAACCTTTTGATTTGAAGGGCATATTAAAGTGGAGGAGGAGTTTCTTTCCACTCCAGCAAGATTCTCACCTTCCCTGTTAGATATTTTCTTAACCTTAGACACTAGCTATGTCACTTTACCGTCCTCCCTTCCAGGTTTGAACCAGGGGAGAATTCAACTGGATATCAGGAAAAATTTCTTCACTGAAAGAGTTGTCAGTCATTGCAACAAGTTGCCCGGGGAAGTGGTGGAGTCACCATCCCCTGTAGATGTGGCACTTGGGGACATCTTGTTTAGTTGTTTAGTGCCATTGTTTAGTGGCAGACTTGGCAGTGCCAAGGTTAATGGTTGGACTTGATGATCTTAAAGGTCTTTGTCAACCTAAATGATTCTATGAAAATTCTTGGCTGCAAAGCAAGTGGTACTTAATAAAACTGCAAATGTCCAATATATTGTACTCAAGTAAAGCAGTATTTATGATTGAAACTCTTCTTCCAATATCCATCTAGGAAAGCACTATTCTAGAAGGGCAAGCTCAAGGCTGACACGGGAAGACTGACTTTCTGTTTTAAACTTCACAAATAGCAGTGGTCCTGGACCTGTAGATCTGAACTTGCTGCAATTACAACAGTAATGTTAAAGAGGGAGTCTGTCCAATTTCAGGATTCGTGCATGGGAAATCACTGCCCTTGCTGCAACTTATATGTTTCTTTTGTAAAAAATATGTGAGAGAAGTAATCATCTTAACTAGAAAAAAGAAGCTTAAATTGTTCATTTAACATTTGCCATGCTATTCCTTTTGTAAGGTGATACAATGACAGTGCTTTGGTATTGTACTAGAAGGTTGGGGATTTTGGTGTGGAATTCTAAAGAATTTTTTTTTTCAATGACATGAAGGATGGGCTAAAATTGTTCATGAGGAATGCAAGTAATTGGAATTACTGAGATTGAACACATGACTATAGAATTAATCTCTTTCTTGAGGGTAATTAGTTCAATATGGAACATGCTGATTTGAAATGAACGGTGAAAAGGTGATGTGATATGTACATTCTCAGGGCCAGTAATTCCAATCTAAGAACTTGTGCCTTGCAAACTTGTGAAAACTCATTTGTTTACCCCCAAGGCAGTAAGATAGTTTGGAATTTGTCCAGTAATTGTTTAGCCCTACTGAATGTATAAAATGCTATGTCTCTCATTTAAATAAAAATAATAAAACCCCCAGCAATATGCTAAGGAAACTGAAATTTGTTTTGGAAATATTCATAGAGTGAAGAAAAATGTTAGATGATATAAGTTGTTGTGAGATATTAAAAGAAGCTACTGTGCTGTGAATCTTGGATCTATCTTATCCCTGACCTACTAAATCATCCTGAAATATTTCAAACCGGTGATGTTCAAAAGGAACTCTTTCATTGTTGTATTGTAATTGTCAATGAAGAGAAGACACCGACAAATACACAAAGTTGTTTCTCCCTTTGTACTGTCTTCATCTCTGTGGTTTTGGCCTGCACATTTTGCCTATGTGGACATGAGCATAGTGAGAATGATGCCTTGCGAAAGCAGTCAATTCAAATGTTGATGGGAATGGAGAAACTAAGGGGCAGTACAGAAACTTTGTTTTCTTCCGAGTTCCTCTTGGAGAGGACATGGTGGTAGCTATTTTACTTGATCTCTTTGGGCATGGATACTTCCTCCTCATCCATGCTCTGCTTCCCAGAGTACTCTGCTGAATGTATGGTGCATTTTGGTGAGGGGCTTCTGAGGGAGGCCAATGGGGCAAGGAAATAGAGTGCATTTAGGGCAGGTTACAGAAAATGTTCCTTGTTCCATGTGAACTCAGAGTCACTCAGAAGTAATACAGAGAAACTCNTTCTTCTACAATCCCTTTGCCTAAACCCTCACAATATTTCTTAAATCCCAAAATGATCCCTGCCATCCCAACTCACTCTAATCTCTTCTTGCCAAATGAGTCACTGGAAGCAGCCTCTGACATAATCCTGAATTCTTAATTTTCTTTTACCACCCCATGTCGTGTTGTTCCTTGGCTGGTAGTTCTGGTCTAAAACTTTTGTTAACTTTTTAACTTCTGTTGCCTTTTATATTTTCAGTCTCTGCAGAGTTCAGAACCCTCTGTGCTTTTTAATCACTTAGTATGACTTCATTTACTAATTCTGTATACTGGACTGTACAATTTTCTTAAAGACAGTACCTTTGTAAAAGTGAATTATGTTGTTTATCTGTTCATTCAGTGTGCAAAATGGACTGCAGAGGCAGGTATATTTTTAGATCAGTCACTCAGTAAAACTCAACTTATGAGTAATGTTTTCATATAACTTTAGAAAAGAAGTAATTGGACTGAATAAATCAATCTGCTGTGAACAGCTGAATCAAGCTGTCATTTACATGTATTTGAAAACTTAAAAAGAAAAAAAAAGTTAATCTAGTTTAAAGAAAACAAAATAACATGTACATAAATCCCATCAGGAAACCATGGCTTGCGATTTTCAGATCTCACAAGGTTTCTTAGCATTCCTGATGTGTTGGGATTGTTTCCAGGATGTCTGTGTTTAGACAATATGTTTAAATGTAGAATCTAATATGTATTAGGGTTCAATTTTTATATAAGTAACTCCAGTTTAACTGCATTCTTAGGTTGAAGAGTAACTAATGATTATCTGGGTCATACTTTAATACCATAGCATCTATGAACTTAGATCTACTTTAAAATAATAAGCAAATGCTATCTTAAATTCTGTTCCATGCCCTGGCTCTCACAGATGCAGAAGCTGGACCAGACTACTGTAAATTATACAGCATTAGCATATTGGTACCAAAGCTGTGTGGAAATGCCATCCTGTATCAGCTTTTCAAAGATGCAATTTCCAGCTATTCTGCTGAAGTATAACTGCATTTTTAGCATAGTCCTTAGCATATTCCTTCAGGTTGCTCAGCATTATGCTTACAGCCTTTGTTCTAATTGGAGGCAGAAAAAGTCTCGGTCTTCATGTACTTAATTTTTCTATTGGCTTCAACTTACAGCTGAAATGAGCAAGACATTAAAAGGATGAATGGTTTTGAGGAAGATATGGAAGATATGGAAGAGATTTGTTGCATTGTTCACTTCTGACACCAAGACAGATGTCAAAGTAGAGCAGGTGATGTAAGTAACACTCATGTCTGTCAGTACCTACTTTGGAAGATCCTGACCTGACTGAACCCTTTTTACAGTCTGTGCAAAGTCTTACATGTAACTGGCAAACACTTCTACAAGTTATGAAATATTACCTCTCAACGAATGATTTTTCACAACATAAAATACACTGCTTATTAGAAATGGTATAAATGAGTCCAGGCATCAAACCTCAAATCCTGACCTTTATTTTCTGTTAGAAAACCTGGTTTGGCACCACCCTTGAAAGCAGTGGTAATATTTACATTTAGAAATTACTGTCTGTCTGGTGAATTAAGACCATGAAGTTGAACACAAAATTCTTTTCAGAATATTTCTGTTCCCTTCACCAAAAGCAATCAACCAGCTGACGAAATCCAGAAGTGATTCATGTCCTATGCCTCTATATTTTTTTTAATTGAAAGAGCTGTTTTCTTTATAATAATTTTTACTTTGCATCCAGTTAAAAGAAAAGTATATTTAATAATAATTTAAACTTGCATGTTCTGATTTCTCTTGATATCAGGTACAAAAAATGCCTTTTCTCTTTACTGCAGTAACTGATGAGTCTTTCAACAGCTTTTAACCATAACAAGAAAACTCCAAATATTTCAGAGCTTTCTGTTGAAAAGATCAGTTTTTATATGTCTGAATCCTTCTTCTGAGATCGATAACTTCGACTCAGTACTTTTTCATTCACACTACCCACCATGATTTGGTATTCAGATAACGAAAGTGTACCTACTGTAAGTGAAAGCAAATATTAGCACTAGTGTGTTAGTTTCTTTTAAAATAGCAAGCAGAGAGTGGAGCTCCCTTTTATCTATGACCTTTTCCATAGCCCTAAATAGAATCCATCTCTTCCACTGAGTAATCCACATGAAGAAATAATGAGGCACACATGAAAAAGGTAATATAATAAAGAAAAGGATTTTTTTAAAAATAGCAACAGGCAATGATTGCATCATATGGGACAGAAGACACTTGGATGTGTGCTTGTTAAAACTGGTTTATTATTGTGTGCTAACATGAGGCACACTTGCTGCTAGTCATATTAAGCAAAGACAGCGTAACCTGAAGAGCATGGAATTAATGATGTTAATGAAAACTTCATTGCAAAACACTAGTTATTCTGTATTTTTTTTTCTTTTTCAAAAAGCTACTTGTGTAAAGGAAAATCTCAAAACTAAATCACAGAATCATAGAATCATGGAATGAATAAGATTGAAAGGCACCACAATGGGTCAGCTGGTCCAACCTCATTCTCAAGCAGGGTCATTCTAGAACACATGGAACATCCAGATTGCATCCAGATGTTTTTTGAATATCTTCAGTGAGGGAAACTCCATAGCCTCTCTGGGCAATCAATTCTAATCACCTTCACATAAAGAAGCTGTTCCTCATATTCAGGTGGAACTT
>VYZS01066742.1:1131-13971 GCA_013400695.1 Neodrepanis coruscans | reverse complement strand
CCAAAACAAATGAAGAACATTTTTGTCCCCCAAAAATGTCCTAGGGTGCAGCAATGTTGAAAAGCAGCGGGGGGAGTGGGCGCCAGTGGCTCTGGAGATATGATGAAAGACTGTGGCCACTCGGTTGCTGGAGAGGGCTGTGGGAAATGCAGCTGCCACAGAAAGAGCGGAAGGTCCCGGGTTTACCAAGATGGGTCACCATAGTGCTGAAGATAGCTGGTGGTCTGTTTTCAGGTGGTAGTGAGATGGAAGGGGGTCGGGCAATGTAGCTGGAGCAAAATGGCAACTGCAGCAATCCAAGCGTAATTGTCTCACCAGCCGGCCACCAAACAAGAAAGCTGTGAGCTGCAGCAGCCATTTATATAGGGACCTGTAGCCTTCCCACAATCCCTCTGCCTCTCACGCCTACGCACTACCCCTCAACACGCCCCAGAAGCAGAGCTGTGTGTTGCTCCATCCCGCCATTGGCTACCAACCAGGCTTACCCTGAACGGGCCCCACCATGCTTCTGCCCGTGAACATTTCTTTTTTTAATACCACGCAGCAACTTAGCAGCATGGCAGCTGGCTCCGATCCTCCCATGCCGTTCCAGCTGGCCATCACGCAGAAGGGGGCTGTATCCCTGCCGCCTGAGCTGCACTGCCTGCGCCCGGCATGTGCCAAGGTGAACATGCCCCCCGGCCTGCCAGCAGCACCAGCACAGGCTGCTCCGCCGGGGCCGCCAGTTCGCAACTCCTGGCACCAGGCTGTGGCAGGCACATTCCTGCGCCTGCACCAGCCACCGAGCCCAGCTGCTGCTCCACCGCTGAGGGATTTAACTCCGCTCTGCAGCCATCCGGTCCCTACATCACAAGGGCCGCGGCCCAGATTCATGAGCTACACCCAGGACCCAGCTCAGTCAGCAGTGCCCAGCGGCAGCTGCTGCCAGCAGGTCCAAGCCCCGCAGACCAGCGTCAGCTCCCTACTGCTGCCTTCCACCACCCCAGGGCCCATCCACCCCTGCGGGTGCCAGAGGCCACAGCTCCCAGGCACCGTCAGCGAAAACTTCAGGGGAAAAGCAGGTGGAGTGCAGGTGTCCCACCCACGTGGCTCTGGGGCTGCACACACACTGCCAGGTGATGACACACGGGGAGTCCACACAGAGCCATTGCTGGNAATACACCAAACCTCAATATTTTACAGTTTTCTCATAATGTTTTACTAACTAGTGAAACAAGAATATACACAGAAGTTCATTGTTTCTGTGATAAACAAAACAAAGAAACAAAGAAAATTATTTTCTGGCCTTATTAAATGAAAAACCATTTACTTTAAAGTTATATAGGAAGAGGAAGACTTATTGACTCCAGACCACTTCTGGACATTTCTACATTTTCATGCTTTCATTAGGATAGTGTAAAAGGCTTGTTCAGTCTGGAAGCATGTTAGTAGTGCTTCTTAGTGAAGAAAGCTGCACTACTACCAACAACTGCAAAATAAAAGTTCGCAATAATTAGTGCAAAACCATTAGGAGGTACTTAAGAGTAACCTCTTAAGAGTAACCTGGTCTGTATCTCCTCTTTTTGAATTTGGCTTTCTACCAGAACTGTGTTTGACAAACATGGCTGCCATAGCTGTGCTTCCTGCTGCTGCACACACTGGGGCAGCGGCTGTAGCCCCAGCACAGCTGCCACGGCCGGAGCCCAACCCTGGCTCGCACCAGAGTTCACAGGGCAGGGGTTCCCCCCCTCCACCCCTCGCTGCAAAAGCAGCCCCTCCTGCCTTGCTATGCTCCCGCGAGGGAGGCAGCAGCAGCGCCCATGCGCCAGAGGGGAACATGAGCAAACCTTCCCCCTCTACACTCTTTCGGACCTCCTGCAGACAAACAGCAGGACCCTAGGTAGGCATGGAGCAGGGCCAGGCCAGGACCAGGGTCCGGCCCCGCTCCTTCCCCCTGCCACACCGCTCCCCCACCCCTCAGCCCCCGCCCTGAGGAGAAAGAAAATCCGAGGAGACCAACATGGAAACAAGGCAGAAGGGTGGGGGGAGAAGTTATTTGATCCATTTTGATAAAAGAAATCTTTTTTTAAAAACATATACTAACCCATTACAATGTGTATGACATTTATGCCTTTATTGTCTTCACTAAAATTGCAGATGCCAGTGATATTTCAAAGTTAACAGAGAACAAACTTGCAATGACACCAGCCTTCAACAGCACAACATCCAGACCACCATTCCATCTGTGGTCTTGTTTGCTTAAGTGGTCCCTAAATCAACCTTTGCCTCCCTCAAACAGGTACTGGAAACAAAGTTTTAGTATATTTTAAGACATAATTCTTCTGAGTTTTTAAATTATTCCTCCATCTTCAAATAGAAATATTTCCTATACTACAAATACATAAAAATCTTCTTGCAAGAAAATATTATATCAAAAAAACTATCATCCAAGGTTATGCTGTATATAGGAACGTCTCCATCATTTGATTTTAAATTATATGAAGAACAATCTCTAGATAAAAACAAATTTGTAAAGCAAAACTCCACTTGAATATCAAATAAGCCCAATGCTGACAACACACTACTAAATTCTTAGCTTCAAAACATATTTTAATAGAGAATTTATGTTTTAAATATTATTCTGTTTACATTTAAGGAAACGTCACATTTTAATCTGCTTAAAAGCAAATAAAGTTTCCAGCTGTGGACACCATTCTGTGCTCCACATATTTAGTCACTATATTGATTGTTAGAAATGGACACAGAATGTCAGCCTTTGGTTTTTTTCCCCTAAGAGCAGTTCATTCAGACTTAGACTGCAGTAATGCACTATTGATAATAACTGTCCAATTCAATTTTTCTTGTTTATTTCCTTTTAACCAATAATTTTCATGATCTTTTAAGAATAGAGTATATATTTATCTTCATACACAATCTTGTTAATCAAAGTGCTAAAACTAATCAGTATTTTCTTCTGTAAACTTGTTATAAATCTGTTTTGAACTTTTCAGCATCATTTCAGTCTTCAGCTACATCAGAGATACTTCAGATCACAGCTTCCTCACTTCAAAGCAAACATTCATAAGAGTATGTAACAGTCCTCTACGAGGGCACAAATATTGTTCTTTGGAAGAACACCATTACTTGATAAATTGTCAGTAGACAAATGACAACTTGCCTAGGACAGTTAAGTTCTGACACTTAATAGGAAAATGAAAAATAAAGAGGATAGTACAAAATTGGCGCTTGGTAAAAGATACCAGCAAGAAGCTTTAACATGTTTAAATTGACTAGTTGGATTTCAGGAGCACAACTGTTGTGTCTTTTAGACTAAGATGCAACAAGTAAAACATGCACTATCCATGTCCAGAGCACTATATATGGATCATTTTTGCCTTCCGAATCAGAAAAAAAAAAAAAAAAACAAACAACCAAACACACCAAAACTTTCAAAAACAAACCACTTCTTTCCAGTCTGCAGCACAGTATTTGTCCCTGATATAAAGAAGACTGGGAAAGTTCAGCTTTATTTCAGTCTGTGTTCTGCTATCCTATTCTTCCTCTATTTAATAAAAATCTTTTACATAGAAATACATAGGTAGGTAGATAGAAAGAGGTGTCTGGGGTCTGGTCTGGGGGCCAAGATTTTGTATTCTGATGGATATACGAACTAACTTCAAATATGCTGTTGGCAGTCTTGAAAAGAATAGACAATTCCTCCTCACTCCTGACAACACAGAACTAGAAAATGCTTTTTCAAGTATCAGGAAAAAACTTAATTGAAAAAATATTCATGTCCACGTTTAAAACAAAATAGATTCTTAAAGATGTGAAACATTTGAGAACACAGGAATATACTAATTTGTAGAAAAATATGAGAACACAGCTAATTTGGTATATGTTCAAGTCCATTTTGGCAGCTGAAATATGTTAACTTACTTTTGAAACTCATATATACTATGAATCAAAAGTATGAATCATCTTTTAAAATGCTAAGACACATAGGAAGTATCTAAAGTATGAAAAAATAGGAACACTATTTAATTTTCAAGCAGAAAGAAAAGAGAGTAAGTTTTATTGACTATCAACTTCAAAGGAATACTTGTAGAAACCCTAAAGTTATGACAGAAACTAATGTTGGCAACACTATTTTGCAAGAGAAAAAAATCACTGTTTCTTTTGGCTTACGGATGAATTTTGGTATCAGCACTGCTTGAATTCTTTAAGTGACTATATAATTACGTAATTTACATAAATGCACATAAATTTTGGCCTTAGAAAAGGATAAGCAGGTTCAGAAGGAAGCAGAACAGTATGAAGGTAGTATACATGAAGTCAGAAAACAGGATTAGAAAAATTTGGATTTTAAAACTCAGTGGCCCATTGTTCTATCAAAATATTTGTAAATCGTATCAGTAATTTAAATGCGATTCATACCAATAAAAATCAATAGTAGTATGCATGACTTTAAAAGTAAAGACACCTAACATTTTTACCATGGATTATCTTAAATATGGACTTTTCCATGTTGAAGTTATTAATTCAAACCTTCTTAAAACTACCCTGAAACTGGGAGTGTAGTGGGCCCATTGGATAATCTTGAACATAGGTTTTACCCTGTAATAACTTCAGCAGCAGGTAATGAGTTCACAGAAGGTCCTGTGCAAGACTTGATAGTTCAGGTGATTACCAGAAAACTCTGAAACTCCACTGTGCAAATTCCCATAGGATGTATAAAAATCATGCAGCCCTACAGTTTATGTGATTGGTTGGCAAATTACTAGTCTTAAAGACAAAAGAATAACATTTATCACTTAAAGCTGTCAAAACACAAAGGAAGGCCTCATTTCAGTGTCTCTTGAAGCGTGAGGCCTAGGCAGATTTTAGACACACTGACACATAACTTAACTTTTCCTTCGAGGTCAAACACATCAGCTACCCCTACATTAGCTCTTCTCTTTTTATGACTGTTCTTTAATAAAGAACTATTTATGTATTTATCTTACTGTTTCTACATTCTAAATTTTCCAAAACACTAACAGACTTGTGTTAAGACATATAGTAAAAACTGTAATAATTTACAGTTAAAACTGTGGGAATTAAATAATGGAATGTAAGAGTGTTGTACAGAATGGCCCCAGAAAGTAGAAAAAAACCACCAAAATACTAAAGACACATTTACTTCTTCCAATATTTCAGGATATCTCAGCAATTTTGAAGACTAAATTAGTTACGGAAAAGGAAATCTATAAGAAGGCTCAAGTGTATTATGGTCTACTTATAAAGAATATATACATATGCTACCGAAAACTAAGACTTAGACTTCATGAAAGAAAATCAAGTTCTAGCTTTGTTAAAAGATTTATTTCATGTTCTAAGGTGATATAGAACCACCTATAGGATAAGTCAGCTGTGTCTCTCCATGTATTTATGACAATTTATGCAAATTTAAGGTCTACTGGTTGATGGCATGTCTAACTATCCTGAAAGAATAAATTTAACAAAACAATACAAATTCAAAGGTTATCAGAGAGAAAGACAGAAAAACCTAAATGAGGTGACTAAAAAAGCTTGAAGATAGTGTCCATTAGCATGCAGTTTATAAAACCCCCCAAACACTTGCCACTAAAATAAATCTAGGTGCAGATGTGCGATTGAATATTAAGTGTAGAAATTCAGTTGAGTTTTGGAGACTTTAAAGAAAGTGTCAGTATATCAATACTAGAAACAATCTGCTCAGTGAAACACATTTTAAAAACATGCCCTCTTCTCCTAAAGAGGAGAGGTTTTTGACAGTGTCACCTCAGCATTTTATCCTTTCAGAAGTGATGCAAGGACCTCACACTGCAGAGGAATTACAGTGCCAGAAATCTATACAAAAATGGTTCCAAATCTTTGATTTTCCACCTGATATTCAGCAATGTTAAAAAAACCTAAAAATTATTTATCTCTTTATATCTACTAAAATAAGGAAAATAAGGAGACTAGGTTTCACATAAATAAATATAGAATTTCGTGGAACTGATTATATAAATTTTATAGTATTGGGTAGAAATATTTTGTGTCAGTAGACATCAATGATACACTGAGTTCATTAAAAATCATTTTGTGTCAACATTATAATTGTTTACCAAACGTGAAATCATTATTCAACATATCCAACTGTTCTACAGTTTTCTACACTGCAGATACCCTTATATGATGGTATATATTGCTTCTTCTTATGATTTTTTTTCTCTCCTCTTCACTTATTACTTTCTCCCACAATTCTTATTGCAGAAAAGTCATTCTTTTATGTTTAGACACAGCTGGATGCTGTTCTGAATATATCTGTATCATTTTTCTCCCCTTCTCACTGTTTTTTTGTTGAAGAACTAGATCCCTGTAATCAACATTAGTATGATGAAGGCCCCAGGTACAGTTTTCTCAATCTCTCAAATTTTATTCAAGAACAAACATAATAAATGTGGTAAAAAAGATTCTGTGACACATTTTGCTGTTGCCACTGGTAGAAGTCTGTTGAAGAAGATTTAAGGAAAAAATAATACAAAATCACTGTCTTTTCCCATTGGGTTGCTTGCTCTCTTTGTGATTCTCAGGGTAATGATTCTGAAGAAAGATATAGATTGCTGTTTGCATACCTAAAAGCCACATCTACAACTTCTGAATACTAAAAGTTATATAAATAAATGGAGAGGTCACTGTTGCAAAAACACAGAAAAGCACTCCTTACTAAATATTCATGTAATTGATTGTCATCTAAAGGTTTATTTGAAGCTGTATGAAATAGTCAGATGTTACTTGCTCTTCTCAGTAAGAATAGCAGCAAAATCAGCAAAGCCAGTAAATTCACATTTCACAGTATCACAGAATCACAGAATTAACAATGTTGGAAAAGACCACTAAGATCATCGAGTCCAACCTCTTACCTAACATGCCATCCACCAAACCGTGGCACTAAGCACCTGTAGTGGTTTGGGTCAGACCGGAGAGGAACACAAAAAGAAAAAATAACTCCTTTCCCCTCCCTAGTTTTGGTTAAAGGGCGAGGTCAGCCAAGCTGGGAAAGGGGATGCCCTTTGCCTCGGTGTCCCATGAGCNGTCCCCCTTCAGATCCCTCCTGACTGGCATGTAGCGCCCTCTGCCAGCTGTAACACAGTAATTACACCCTCCGTGTCTCCAGCGAGAAACACAGAGCCTCCTGCCAGCTGTAGCAGAGTCATTACACCCATCCATTCTCACATTCCCCCATACATCCAATAAACTGTTGCCTTCTCTATACGTCTCTCGTCCGTTGATAACACCTAATATTATCCCAAACCGAGACAGCACCTCATCCTGTCTCTTCTTAAACACAGCCAGGGATAGTAATTCCACCACTTCCCTGGGTAGCCCATTCCAATGGGTAATTACTCTTTCTGTAAAAAATTTGTTTCAGTACAAGAGCTTAATTACCAGAGATATCTATTTTTTAGAATGGTGAACTTTGGTTCTTAGAGATTTTTAATTAAAATACTAATATAAATGCTCCAGCAGTAGTGGTCAACAATGTGTGGCTATATCATGGCACTTAAGGACTCTGAAGAAAAGTAGCAACACTGAAATAAATCATTCCATTTGGTGTGAAGCAATTAATTGAAAATCAGATCATTTGAATCTTTACTTAGTCATTCAATTATACTGAGGTCTCCTGTGTTTGCATTTCCCCCAGAAGACTAGAAAAAAACAAAAATTCTTTCATTTAAAACTGTTTCCTCATCCAGTGTTTCATTTTTTAACCTTTGTGTTCAAAAGCTCACCCACAGACCTCATCTTTCCCACTCACATTATTTCTTCACCAGCCTTTTACAATTCATGTATTTCTGTTAGTCTTTTTACACATAACTTTCCATTTATCCAACTGACACATCAGAAATATTAAATAACTGTCCATCGAGGTAGTTGTTTCCTTTGGGCAGCAGCCTGAAAATTTGCTTGAAGAAATGCTGAGCTATTTGACGTGTATTTGATCATGAACTCAAGGACAAAGAATTTCCAGGCTTATATCCAAACAATATCCTGTTTGCAGGCAAGCTGCGTTTTGTCCTATATCCTGTCATGGTCAATCAAAATTGATAGTCCATCTCTGATATGGATATACTTAGCTTCTCAAGCTGCCACTTGATATATTCAGTAAGATTATATTCTTGCACAATATGCACATAGTTGCATGGATAAGACTATCTAAATGGTACAGAGATGACATTGACATACCTCACACTGAAATTGTGTTGTTTCAAAACATGCCATTTTCCTGAAAGCTACTCCAGTTCATATATTATTTTGTGTAAATATCTTGCCTTTGAGAAATCTCAATATATAGTGATTTCTACTGCCAGTAAAATCTCATGTTCTATTCAAAAATATGTGGAATTTTTTTTTCATTTATTAAATTATGAAAGGACACAGTCAGAATATTAAGTAATTTTCTAAACAAAGACCAATGAAATATTTAAGTCCATCTTCAGTTCTCAGACTGGGATTTGTAACCCTGAAAAATTATTGCCCAGAGATGAATTTTACCATGAAGATTACTGACATGTTGATTATTAATCTATTATTCTTATGAAAAATAGGAGACTAACAGAAAAATATCTGTAAGGTAATTGCAGAAGATTATTTATTCCACCTATTATGCAGAAACAAATATATCTTCAAAGGTGTTTGCTAAATTTCTGAAAAAAATCATTGTTGAAATATGTTCTTCCACTTCTTTTGAGTCATCATGAATTAATTAATTTTTTTATCAACCTAACCATTTTTTACATGAGAAAAACTCTAAACCATATCCAAACAAACAAACAAACAAACAAAACACTCAAAAAAAGCAACAAATTTTTTTCCTTTTATTTGATTTTTAGGAAAAACAGTTATTCAGCCTTCTCACTATACCGTAAGAATTATCATATATTCCTCCACAGACCTAACCTTTAAAGAGGAAAAAATCTGTTTTTTCTTAACACCTCATGTTTTAAAGTGTTAAAATTAATATCACAATTCTGTGGTGGAATCCCTGAAGCTTGTCTGCTTCTCACCTCCACACCAGACACTATCGGTAAAGAACTAACTAACTTAACAGGGTGGAATCCTATCTATCTTCTACACTAAACTACTTTTTGGTGTGAGAATGTCTTGCAACCACAAAATAATAATACTGAGTCAAGTTAAATGGCTTGCTATATTATCTAGTCTTCTGCCTTTTTAGTTGTTACCCATTATATATATGTGATTTAATTTTTTGTAGATTTATCATTTTGCACTCACTAAGTTTGGGGTTTGTTTTTGTTTATTAGAAAATTCTCCAGATTCATTAAAATCATTTAAGTAAAGTCACTTGATACTCTGTTCCACAGAATTTTTTCATTCATTCTTCTTTAATGCAAAGACAAGTTTTGTAAGCATGGTGTCTATTCCACCAGGTTTTTCCTATCCCATGTTTTAGAAGTTGAAATATTTAAAATAGGGGCATACAAAACGAGCATGTGAGATGGTGTCAGTGTCATATAATTTATCTAATAGGAGCTATCAAAGATAGCCTTAAGTCACTGAACCTATTGCTTTGCATGATTTAGTTCCTTTACATGTTATTCCAAGGAAGGCCTATCTTCAATCACCATTTATAAACTCAGTATATCCTGAAGTTAAAACAACCCTTTAAAACAAGTCATTGCCAAAGCAGAAGTTGACAGTCCTCTACCTTACATCACTTATCTAAAATTTTCAGGTGGTGAATTCATGTTCCATTTTTTTTATATAGACACAAGGTCCATTGTTTCCATTGTCCAAATAAAATGGACACAGTGGCTCTCATAATTTTTAGAACGAGAATGCAGCAGAGCTCATCATCAGAACAATAATACTTAATATATATAAAACACTGTAAAGTAATACTTGGCATTCTCTGAGGGAGAGTGAAAAGGAAAGCTGTTAATCTGAAAGTCTGCTGAAGTGACACAGGAACTTCCCACTGTATTACTGCTTCTTAAAGTTCACAGAGCACACTGAGTTATAACACAAAACACCTTTGAACTTCAATTATGTGCAGACGTAGATAGTTTCCCTTTTGCTTACCTCTAGCAATTTTTATTTAGAGATAGAAGCTCAGTCTTTATGATGTTGCGCTTCAAAAATGTATGTCATTTAACATCTTTAAATTTTCAGAAAAACAGAACCATACTGTTCACAGTTACTTGTTAAAGCTCATAGTTACTTGTGAAAAAGCAACCCAAAACTTTCACACAAAGTGATTCAACTCCTTGGATCAGTATTTAAAAAAACCCCAGCAAATCCACTCTCAGGATTTCCATACAACATTCACTGTATCCAAACACTGCCTCTTCATTTTGCTCAATTCTGTCTCCAGTTTCTCAGCAGAAACAAAATCCCCTGTTCAATCAGTCAGTGAACAATTGCCTGTGTTTCTATGCAAACATAACACGTACTCATAACAGTTAGTTCCTTTTTACTAATATCATAAAAACACACAGTGATCTACCACAGATTCTCTTCTCAGAAGGTAACTAAAGCTTGAATAGCAGTCCCCCCTGGAGAATGTTGCAGTTCTGGAACCAATCTGTTGATGCTACAGCTCCTGTCTTTATAATTTACCCTTGGTTCTGGTTGATCAGATATTAGAAGGTGACTGAACGTAATTTGTTAGATAATTTCCTTACAGTGAATTTTTTTTGTATAATACCAGCAAGTTAAGTTGAGCTATACAACTTCTAGATAATTTGAAGTCTATGAATGACTTACTGTTCTGTACTCTGTATGTAAATAAAAAATAAAAAGTAAGCTTATTAAAACTAATATCTTCTTTTTTCCACCTATTCCTTTGACCCAAATTCCCACATTACTTAGGAAGCATGTAGATCACAGGATGAAGAAGATATTATTAACCAGCCATGACTAAGTGTTTGTCTTCTTATCTGCATTTACAACTCTTAGAGTATTCAGGTTTTGATAATAAATTAAACAAGGCTTTCTAAACTAATTTTTTTACAATTTCTGTTAATATCAATGGAAGAAGCAATGGGTTCTGTTTACATGCATTTACAAGGTGTTCACCTGATTGTGTTTTCTTTTGCTTTCCACTATGTCAGACACTCAGAATTAAACATTGCCAAAACAGCTGAGGTAATAGAAATTTGATGAGTAACAGAGAAAGCGTTTCTTTAATTGCATTTACAAATTATTTTGTTTTTTCTACTATGATATCTTCTATTTTAACATTGTGATTAACTGAATTTGATTTGGTAAATTCAGCCTTATTGACAATTCTTAGATTACAAGTACAAGGGAAGGTTATCAGTAAATAAATCCAACCAGTTAGAAAATTATTGAGGATTAATTGTTACCTGGAGTGCATATATTAAGGTTTGGTAATCACTTTTTACTGAGCTTATATGACAGTTTGCATATCATGAAGAAATTTCTGGAATACCTACAAATAGTACTCAGACTCTTTTTAAAAAACTCACAAACTTCCTTTTGTTTTTCATTTTATTGACTGAACTACAGATGTAGAGGAGGTTTTGCCTTCAAAAATTCATTTTTTTTTTACATTCCTACACTCACAGAAATAAATGTGAGAACATTTTCCCATTTTACAAATTCCTTTTTATGCATATAATTGTGATTCCACTGGTTCTTACTAGAAAAGAGGATTTTGACCAAATCTTTTGATATATCTTCTTATATTATGTAGAGAACACACACGCTAAAAAGGAAAATATTAATTAATTCTGGAAAAGAGGCTACAGATAGGATGAGAAGTTAGATAAAGAAATTTATACAAATAAATATGAAAAATTAAAAAGGAGTAATATGAAAAATAATTCTAAAAATATTCAAGTACTTAATTCACAAAATGGTGGTTTAGCATTTGCCTCCATTGACCTTGATGAGACTAATTAAATGGATAAGCGGAATTCAATCAAGGGAATATTCATCTGAACATTTAAAATGAGGTTAAATATTGTAAACATTATTCTTTGTTTTGATAGTGTTCTTGAAAATTGAAAATAGTTACATTTATTCCCACAAAAGAATAAGCATGTATTTGAGCAACAAGAGAAAGAGTAAAGGTTAGAATTGTTTTTCTTGTTTTAGTATTTTAAATTACTCCTAAAAATGGTCAAATCTGATTCATATTTCAAAAGTTTTTACATAATTACTTTCTACTTTAAATTTGCATCAGTATCTTAAGAGTTGAGTTTAAAACTGCTACAAACTTGATGAAGTTCTAAGGGATAATGCTAAATGTAACTTATTCCAATTACTGAAATAATCTATAAATGCAGAGGATTTAGCACAGATTATTTATATTACAGAGCATTCTGGACCCAAAATGTGAAAGACTTCCATGCAGTATTGTTTTCTATGCCACCGTAATTCACCAAGGAAAACTAAGTACTGATATAAACTGCAGCTGATATAAACTGCAGCTTTTAGTAGAGTTTTACTTTTTACTATGTAAAATAGTTCACTTTTTTTTTACTATATATGTTATAAAAAGGATGTGCAATGTTCATACAGGTTATTTCTGCACAAGGATTTTATTTCCTGAAATTGTTCCAATAAGATAAGATAACCAAATTAAAACACAACAAAAAATTGAAATTTTTGAAATGTGTTTCTTGCAGTCACATATCCATTTTGCCTTCCTTCCTGTTTGTGTCACTCTGACATGAAGCAAATCTAACACTGAAAAACACTCGGTAGGCTGCTGTAGCAAAATGAGAATTTCTCTGTGGCTTGCATCCAAGAAACATTTATTGTGGGTTATTGTTTTGTGTTTATTCCACAGGGGTGACATCAAGA
>VYZS01066738.1:33830-63786 GCA_013400695.1 Neodrepanis coruscans | reverse complement strand
TGGCGTCTCTTCTGGAACCCCCAACAGAGAAAAAAACAGCACTATCCCAGAGCCTTCCCATCCCAACATGGCTTTTGGGAAAGCTTAATTTGTCTGGTTTTTGCACTTTATTGTTGTTTTTCTGTGTGTGTGAAATAAACTGTGTTACTTGTGTGTTTTCTTTTTGGGTGTGTGTGGCTTCTCTCGGACATCTCTTGTCAGTACCATGCTTTTAGTGGTAAAACCACGACAATTGGCAAGCATCATCCTTGTATACCTCCCGTGTTGTATGATCTTGCTTCCACTGGGCACATACCTTCCTTTTTTGCCTTATCTCTAAAAGAAGATTCCTGTTCAGCCAAGCTTCATCTGCTTGACTTTTGACACTTTGGAATTGCTTACTCCTGTGCCTTTAGGAGGTGGTAGTTAAAAAATGACCAGCATTGGTGTTCCCTAGTGCCTTCAAAAGCATTTTACTAGGGAACCTTGCTCACTGGTTCCCTAAGCAGCCTAAAGTTTGGCTTTCCTCGTGTCCAGAGTTGAGGTTTTGCTCGTATTTTTCCTCCTGACAACAGAGGTTTCGAACTCAATTGCTTTGTCTTTGCTGTGGCCAAGGTGGCCACCAATCACTACTTCACTCATGAGACCCTCTCTGTTGACAAGGAACAAATCCCTTAGAACCTGTACCATGATATGCTTATGTTTGTGTAGTGGAGCAGAGAACTGAGCAAACCCTTCTGAGCTGGGAGTAACTACTCTGATTCTAGAGTTAGTAGTTTGCCCACACCAACGTGTTTGTGAATCCAAGGCATTAAGTTTTGCCTTTTGACTTCTTACATCAAATGTGATAGGACCAGTACTGGCAAAAATAGTTAATTCTCTATGGGCACAATAAATACAGTTGACCTGAAGTGCTTCTTCATTGCAAAGTGGGTATTTGCTTTGGGATGGTGTTATTGTAGTCTTGTGGCTAAGTTTATTGCAGTTAATTTGAGTGTATGTTCTGTATTAAGTCATGTGTTGACATGTCCCAATAGCCTGGCTGCCTTTTGCCATCAATTTTAATTTGTGTTTCCAAAACTGAGCCAGAGATTGCCTTTACATATCTGCAGGTATTAGGTGTGTGTCTGTTGTCAGTGACCTGAAACATTGTTGTCACTTGTCTTACTTGTCTTCACAACTTCTCTCCTTGCTTTTCAGGCAGTCTCTCTACAGTGGTTGGCAAAGTCTATCAAATAACACAAAAAAAATAAAACTTGTAGTAGCTAATGTTAGTTGTGCTTCTCAGTTATTCTGATGTTACTTGCTTTCTTACAGGTCTTCCAATCTTGTGTTACTTTTTATCCTCAGTCTATATGAATTATAGATCTAGTTTCTAATTAAGATCTAATTACTTTTCCTGCTATGTAATACTCTTCTGACTTTTTTTTTTATTCATAGCTTTATACTGGAACATCAATAGTCATTACACTCCTATGATACTGCTTTGTTAACTGGGTTTTGATGGTGTATTTGCCATTATACTGTTATTTACTTGTATATTTTTAACCAAGAATGACTATTTAAATCCTAGCAATATTCCCTGGTGGTGGGCTGAAGCTTATGGTTCAAGTGTGCTCTGCTGTGTTGGCAGAGATGAAAAATGAAAATGAAACAGAAACTCAAGTTGTGAAATGAGGGCAAGGATGGCATTTTTTTTTGAGAGATTGCCCATACAGCCCATATAACTAGCACATGGCAAGGAAAGGATTTTGCAAATAATTTAGAACACCTACACTTTATGTGTTACTTTTTCACTTTACATGATACTCAATTTTGAGTGATGTCTGACTTCTGAGCCTTATAAATTACGAGTCTTGGAAAAAATTCTGCTGGATTTTCCTTAACAGTCTAGGAGAACTAATGTGATTCCAACTTGTAATTTGTACCTTACTTATATTTTCAATCAGAAGATTTACATGCCATGTAATTGTAAATACTACATATATGTATATCTGTCTTTGCCTTTTAGTGCTTTTCCTCTAGAGTGTGAGCATTATGGTGAAGAAAAGATACTGCCATCAACAATACAACACTGTCATAGGTAAGTGCAGTATAAATAAATAAAAATCTTTTGTATTTCTAAGGTAAATACATCATAAAATGTTGTACAGGAACTTCAGTATGAAGAAAGTCATAAGTGCTGTCTTTATTTCATATTAGTTGTGGATTATTTTGTTGGGAAATGTTGCAAGAGAACACACTTGTGTCTTGGAAAATCTGACAGGAAGGGCTTGCATGTTTTCCTCTTGATATGTAGTGTGAAAAAGATGTATGGGACTTAGATGTTTGTTTAACAAGTATCTTATGAAAGGTACTAATTTCAGTCTGTGTAATAATGAATACACATAATGTAACTGGAATAACTGTTGTTCCAACAGCAGAAAAGGGAAGGACGTAAGTTACCATGTAATAGATTTGTCCATATTATGAGGCATTTCTGGAAATTGTAATTTGTTGTTCATAATGTATTTGGTGCACTAAAAGTTCTAGTATTGTTTGTTGTTAGTTCTCACTGAAGAACCAGTAAAATATGGAACATAAGTCTTTTTTCTTTGGTACGTAAAATTTGTATGCATTCTGTTGCATCAAATGTGCTGACCTTGTTTCTAAGAACTAAATGATGCCCCTGAAGTTATACATCTTCATGCTTAATTTCTAGTTTTCTTATTTCTTCCCCAGCTTTTGTAGCATAGTGTGTGAGGTTGTAGACTACTTTAGCAATGAAATAGCACATGAAATATTTTTTTTCAGAGGATGTTTTCTTTTACAACAGTGTATTCCCAACATTGTGGTAAATGTAGCAAAATAATTTTGGACAGGTATTTACTGTCCTGAAATTTTGTCCATATAGTAGCCAACTTCCTTTTTAATTATGGGTTTTACACCACTGTCATTAAATAAACAGTATCCACTGTTTATTTATTAAAGAGATTAAAAAAAGTTTTCTTGGGATTCTTTATTGCAGTACTGTAAGATGAGATTTTCCTGATAGTAATTAGTGTCTAGTCAATGATGATAAACATTGAAGAAGGGGAAGCAAATTTATGGCATAAGTATGGGAGGGAAGAAAAAGTAAATATATTCTGTTTGTAAATTCTAGGAGTTACTGAGAGAACTGATGTGTCCTTGCCACAGGTTTATAAACTGAGTGTCTCAGAAATTAAAATTTGGAAAAGATAGTATGTTTCTGTAACTTCCATAACGGAGCAGTGTCCTTAAAACATGCATGTCCTTAAAACAGCAGATATTACTTGAGGGGAAAAAAATTTAAATATTTTCTTTTGCAGAGTTGGCATAAGATGGCATTAGAGTCTGTGTGAATTTTAGGTGTACTTATGTCTTTAGGACGTAATTTTGTAGGATGTTTTTTGTTGTTGTTTTAAATATCTGTTTCATGCAGTGTTGAGACTTCTTAGCATGCTTCGGTGACACCAATATCTCTTGCTATTACATAGTAGAATCAGAGGCTTTAACCTTCAAGTGTTGCTTTTCATAGATCCATAAAGCAAATATAATTAGTTATAGCTTAATTGTGTAACTAGTTAAAGGTAAAGGTAATTTTATGCAAGAATCAGTCTTAGATAACTTTTATTTTTCTTTTAACAGAATTCCTGTAAATACTAGTAAATATTACTGCTGTTGTGCATTCTGGAGATACGTTTTTACTACTGGTACTGCCAAGGTTATGCAAACAGGATGAACGTGCTGCTGTTGACTGCTGACTGACAGTAACCAGCTGGGCACTTCATTAATGATGTCCTTATTCTCACGTTGTCCGATTGGAGTTTGCTTATCCTGATCTTTAAAAAGAGGAAGAAATCAAGGTACCATAAACTTGACATGGAGAATAAAAAGAAAGACAAAGGCAAACCAGATGAAAGAATTGCACGGCCTAGTGGGAGATCAGGCCATAATCCACATGGAACTGGTTCTTCAAATTCTGGCGTGTTAATGGTTGGCCCTAATTTCAGAGTTGGTAAAAAAATTGGATGCGGTAATTTTGGAGAGCTACGGTTAGGTAAGATCCTTGTTTCTGTATTTCAGTTTACCTTCTTCAAGGCCATTTTGTACATATCTCTATGAATATACCCTTCAGCCTTTCAAATTGCTTTAAAGCTTCAGGTGTGCAAAGCAAATTTAACCCATCTTTTGTGGCTTTACCTTGGCCAGTGCAAGCTCCATGACATCTGAAGAATCTCTGTAGCAGGAGGCTTTCTGAGACTAAAAATGTTTTCTGACTAGTTGCAGTGCTGTCCTAAATTCAGTCAGCTGTCTCTTCCAAGACGTTTGAAGTTACTTTGTAGTTATTGTAGTTTTCAGATGTATTTGGGGCTAAGGGTCTGTTAGACACATCCCTCTCCTGTGGGATGTGTCTTACAGTACTGTGATCTTGGAGATCTCTTGGAGATAGTGTATTAGGCACTAGAGCAATTTTAATTGCAGCAAGCACTTGAATTCCTTGGTTTCCTTTCTGGTGTAGTGAGGCTCAACAGTGAGCTGCTGTTAGACAGGGACAGTTACAATCCGTCTCTAAAGAAAATATGGGAGATGGATAATTCAGTCACTTGAGTTCCCTGCTGAATAGATGGCTGGAAATCAAATGGTAGATATGGCACAGATTGAGAAGGACTTAAAGGGTTTTGAAGAATTTGGGCAGCAAAGCTGAAAGTATTACTGTTTATTTATTAAAATAGACAGTCAGTGATGGCTGTGTGCTTTTGGAGGACTATATATTTAGATTTGAGGACTTGGATTTCCATGATGGACAGCATGATTAGCCAGGGCTTTCAAGATGTGTGAATTCTCTAAGTGTTAACAAACGTAACTTGACAGTTAATGGCAAGAATTTATTCCAGTGTTCTTGGAAGGCTTGGGTTAATGCAGTGCTTCACGCTTTAGAGAGAGATGGGTTTCAAAGTTAGGTGTTTGATACTAGTGTGGGCTGTAGGTGTTATGTAGGTGTTATTTCTGTTGCTCTTTGCCTGTGGAAGAACTACAACTCATTGTCCTTCTGACAATATTTCTAAAGTAGTGCATGTGTAAAATATAACATGTTTTTTATACAGTGCGTTCATATTAGGATGTAAACAAGCTTAACAAATTTATACTGTAGAGGGATTAAAGACAATATTCCTGCAGCTCTGTTAAATTGAGCATTGTCAATCACTCTCAGTCATGGGTACTCCTGTTATTCCTATTAGTAGTTAAACAAAGGTGATACATTTTGACCTTACGGTGTTGTGTATGTGCCTTTGCAGTCTGTAAGTGAAGCTGAAACCGTGTATTCTACTCTTCCAAAACTTTTGTGTACTGGCTTTGAATGATAATTTTTGTTTCAAATCTTAAACTGAATCAAACCAGCAGAATTAATATTACATAAGGCACTTGCAAATTAGAAAAGTTAATTTTTTGCCTGTCTTCTTGATCACAAAAGATTAACTAATTTGCTTGCATCAGGTATAGAGGGAAATAATCTTTTGTTTTAAATACAAAATATTAAATTAGTTTGATATATTATTATTTTTGATAATATTAAATAATCTGATAGTACTGAAATAAAATAGCACAAGAAAGTAAAAGAAATAGGAAGAAAATAATTGGGCAGTATCCTGTACTTCGTCACCAGGACAAGTGCAGCCTTTCCCATTTTAGTATCTGTGGGTTTTGCATGTATACTAGATGTTTCAAATCCTTACTTATTGTTGTTTGTGAGATAAGATGTTTTAAATGTAGGTTACTGAGAGCAGGAGTTAAGTATAGATTCTGATTCAAATTTGTTATTTTTGCAAGCACTTAGGGAGCACTCTTTCTATAAAGGTGCACACAAAATCTTAGCTTGTTTTTTTACTTCTACCAATGGGAATATATTTTTAGCATGTCTAAGGTCAAATCTGAGAGATTTAGAAGGAAAAAAATTGTGCTTGGGAGACAAAAATTCAGTTATGAATTGGTAGCTGTTTTAGTTCTTGAACCTGAGAAGAAGGCAATAGACAAACTTCAGCAGTGACTTGTGGATCAAATAGCAAATGACTGTGATGTGCAACCGTTAACTTGCAAGGGACTGAGTTGTTCTGAATGTTGAGCTGTTAATTTTAAGGCTTTTCTGAGCTACAGTTAAGATAAACTGATGCGTTAATAACAGAAAGCTTGTTGCTTTTGCAGGTGAAGTCAATACCCTTTGTGTGTTTAGAAACAGATCTACAGTGGTGTCAAATCTGCTGTTTGCCATATTTAAAAGAAAAAATTTCTTGACTCACCACATGGAAAGTTATTGTCCTTTCTGGTGTTGCTTTAGAATACGCATGTCATTACTGAATTTGGTTACTGGAACCCTATGTCCAGTTACTTAACTATGACTATATTTGTTACCTACTTCAGGTAGCTGATTTATGTATTTAATAGATGAAGTGAGCAGGGCTCCTGCAGGAGTTTCTTGTAGTGTCTTATAGAATGTGATGCCATGCAGACACATGAAGCAACTTCAAACAAAATATGTTTTCTATAAAAAATGTAACTGAAATGGTCATGAGATAAGGAATAACTATGTAAGTTATTTATGGATAACTTGGAATTCCAGATGGATTTCCACAGTCTTGGAATTATGTATTCTATAGGTGGTCAGATTAAGGAATGCTGCTCGTATTGGTCGTGTCTGTCAAGGTGCAGCCCTCAGAAAACTTGGTTTTTGTAAAGCTGTTGTCTTAACAGACATGCGACTTTAATGCATCTTGTTTCAGCTTTGCAAGAGTACTCTATTTTTAAAAATAAGTACTAGAGCTGAAATCAGTCTTTGACTATCTATGTAAAATGGTTAGAGGAGGGTGCTAATAACACCAAGACCATGGATTCAGTTCCTGTACGGACCAGTCACTTAAAAGTTGGATTTGACAGTCCTTATGGATCCCTTCCAACTCAGAATATTTTTTAATTCTGTATAACCATTTTCACAAGGAAGTTTTTTGTCTTGATACATGTCTTTTCCGTGTTCGATTTCTTTAACAAAACTGACCTGAACATGGGAAATTCGGACTGAGTAATATTACAGAGAAAAAATGTAGAGTTTTCATTAAAAATAATATACACTAAATACATTTGAAGACTATAAAGAAACAAATAAAGTATTGGAAGGAACACCTTTTTCCTTTTATCTGGTGTTTTTAAAATTACACCTATAAAACTTGTTTAACATTTTACACATTGCATACAGTTTGAAGTAATGATTGAAATATGCTTATCCAGTTACAGATTCACATTTAAAACAGCAGATGCATTTTCCAAATGATTTAAGCATATCAGTAATGTTCTTGTCCTGTCCTAACTTTTAGTTTAGTAAATTACAGAATTGAAGACAAAAATAATCCTAGTTAATTCTAACTTTAATTAGTGTCTAGTGACTCAAACTCATATAATTTAAAAATAGTTTCAAATAGTTTCCAGCAATAAATATGAAAACATAGAATATCACATTCTATTTATAGTAACTTCCCAATTTCCAACTTTTTTTAGTACATAAAAATTTCACAAAATTCATGAAATAGCTAAAACTCTCTGTGAAATTGCCACTTCTTACCATATTCAAGAAAAAAGTTCTCTTTAAAGTACAGTATTAGACTAATAAAGCCACATTTCTTAAGTCACTACCAGAACACCTAGCACCTTAGGTGAAAAGTAAGACTTTCTTGATGTTTAAATGGCATTGTACTTGAACAGAAAAGCCAATGTCTCACATTCTTGTTTTTATTCTTTTTTTCAAGGGAAAAATTTATACACAAATGACTATGTGGCAATTAAACTGGTAAGTTAATTTTTTAAAGGATTTGGGATGAGAAAGTAATCAGATTTTTCCTTTCATGTATGTAATGATTTGATTTCTTTAGTGGAAATTTTTAGTCTTGTATCATCAAACTAGATAACAGCAGTTAGTTATAGATACAATTGTATACTTGGGCCATATTCAATAAAACAAGTGCTTAATTCTCAAGGCTAAATCTGTAAAGTCAGTGATGATTTACTGCTGTTTCAAGGATGCGCTCGACAGTCATCTTAGTAGATTCCTTTGTTGTCTAGTTAAGTAGAGGAGCAACAAATTGAATATGAAGTTGACAATGTCAGATGACTACAGAAAAACTTCAGAAATTCTGTAGACTGTCTGTGTTTTAATGCCCTTACTCTTGCCCCAAACAGTTTTTCGTGTTTATCCACTGGTATTTGCACGTCACTTTTGATAGACATGTTTTATTTGTGATATTGTATAATGTTTCCTTCACTTGAAAATATGGTAAATTTGGATATTTTGTTTAATATTTTATTGTTCTGCTTCTTCTCAATCTTTCATCAGAACTACTCTTGTAATGTCATATTTTGCTTCTGTATACTTTTTAACTTCTTGGTAAACTACCATTTTCATAACCAAAGTATTTCACAATGAAAGTCAGTTACTTCTTGTAACTGGAGGAATTTTAGTATTCCAATTAATTTCTTGTTGCTGCAGTAGGACAGAACCTTTTTCATAGCATAGTATGGTTTCATAAAGGTAAACTGGAAACAGAAATGGGTGGCTTTAGATTAGAAATCTAAAAAGCATTACGAACTTAATAAACATCTGAAAAATATTCTCATCGCCTTGCTTAGTAAAATATTTGTTTCAGGAGTAGTAGAAGTTTTAAAAACAAACAAGTTATGTCTTGAAAGAGCAACATGGAATACAGTTTTGAGGGTTATTGTGTGTTAGTAAGATTGAAACTTATTTTGTTTTGAACTTAATCTGTATATTTGGTTCAACTTGAAAATAGCCTCAGAATTCTTCTAGTTAAAGCCTGTTTACTAAAGAGCGTATTCAGAAATACTTTGCAAGATAGGATTTTTTTTTTTAAGTACAAATTACTTGATGCAGAGCAAAAGAACTCTTTTATCTGATCAATTCTAGTAAAACTGCTTTTATTATATGTAACTGAATAAACTTCGCTACAATTTCATCCCATTTCAGCTGACAAAGGTACTGTTCAGTAGAAACATTTATTTTATTGGTTTCCAAATAGCTTAGTCTTACAGCTGTTTATGTCCAGCTGTACCAAAAGCTTGAAGGAACTTTATTGTGTAACTTAAAGTTACTAAAGAACCAGTGAAGTATGTCTGTAATTTACTACTAATGCCTGAAGAGCTCTGAAGATGTAGTTAACTTTTCAACTTGTCCTTTTACATTAGTGGTAAGAAAGGCTATAGTATCTTTGCAATAAAAAACGGATAAGAGAAACGTAATGAAAATCAGTGCTGGAGTTGGCATCATTGTAAAATAAAAATACATTTATTAGTGGATTCTTTTATTATAGTTCTCCTGGTTTGTTTGTTTGTTTGTTTGTTTTCAGTATACCTTTCAGATCTTTTAAACTTGCTTTCAAATTGGAAAGGATTCATGTCACCAGTTTCAGTCTGTTAAAAGTACCTGCTTCAAATTGTAGGATTTAGTTGTATTTTACATTTTTTCCTGTTTCTCCTATTTAAGACAGTGCCAGGACTTTATTCTAACAGTTAGATAGGTTGTACTTGCTCCTGACATACCTTCCTTGCTCCTTTGAAATGTAAGCCTAAGAGTTTGCTTCTGGCACTTACTACCTTTGTGCTTAGAGAGCAATCATTAGGACTATGCTTAGTATTTGTTTTGTTATCCTTTATGAGGCACTTTTAATTTCCTCTCTATTGTAGTTCAAGTTTGGCCTTCTTGAATGAGGTTGCTTGAATTTTGTATGGATTACAGTTTGAGCAGTTACCTTTGGCATATGACTGTGGTAATCCCTCCTGCTGTATCCTAAAATTGTGTTTGAATGCCTCATGGTGGCATTTCATTGTTGACCTACTGTTGTCTTGTGAGCAGCAAGACATCTCAAATGCCAGATGTTTTGTTTACCAATGGTAACTGTGGGCCAGTGCAGGAGGACTGTGTGCGTTTCCCTCAAGAGCAACGAATAGCTGTATTTGTACAGCAGCTTGAATGAGTACTTATAATTTTAAAAGTAAGTGGATTTTATAGCTACTGCTTTGACTTTACATTGTCATGGTGTTGAGCATGTGAACAGGCATGTTCCTGTTACGATGCCTATGGCAACTTCAGGACTTTATGTAGTGAAGTAGTTTAAAAAATTTTTCTGTGTGAGGCCTGACATGGGTCATACAATATATGCATTTTAATGTATAATGTTGATAGGTAAATGTATATTTTTTTTTGGTAAAACAGCTTGCCGTACAGCTATCTTGCTCTTAATCTGGCTTCTTTCGTTATAGCTTGTTCTGGTTGGGGAGATATTCAAGTTTGAAAGGTTAGAATAGACTTTTTTAAGAACTAAAACGAGGCTTACAAGAACTGAGCTTTATCAGTTGTGTACTGTGTAGTGGTGTTTGTATGTTTCTGCTGATCTCTTGGTATGTAAACTGATTTCTTGTGGTTAGATAGTTACTCAGCAATAACTGTTCGGTATATATGAACTCCCTCTTTCCTGCTTGTCATTGATTGTCAGAGTTCCTGATGTTAACATTGATCATTCAACTGTTGTAGTTCCTATAGGAGAAGAGAAAGGGAAAATACCTGATCCTAAACAAGTAGTTAAAAAGTAGTTAAAAAAGAAGTCCTTTTGATGTGAATACAGTATTTTTTGTAGTGGGCATTGGTAGCTACTTAAGAATAGCTGCCCAAACACATCTTAAGTCACTGCTCCAGTAGTGAATAAATCTGTTAAAATTTGTTTTCCTGGGTGGTGCTTAAGCTTAATTGTATCTTTGCCTTTCCTTTTGGGAAAGATTCAATTGATTCCTTTTCACCTGACCCATGGAACTGTGCTTGGGTAAATAATGGAACCACAGTTTTAAAACTCTGTCTGCTTTTGCCTATGCCTGGACTAATGTCTTCCACTTGGCTTAATTCAGATACAACATCTGCAGTCTAGGTGGAAGTAGTTATAGGGTCTCCTCTGTCAATATTTAAATGGTCCTGCGATAGCTTTGGTTACTCTACACAGCATTGTTTTGGTAGCAGTTTTCTGACCCTGACCTTCATCTCTGGTTTCAGTTTTACTTCTACATCCTGCAATTCCTCCTGTAGGATTCTCTCTCTGACACACCCTGAATCCCCCTCTGAAGTTTCCTAATATGATCGTGCTTAGCAGCAAGCAGTCTCTCTGCCTGCAGCCTCTGTTCTTGATTGCACTCCTAGTGAGCAACACCTTCTCCTGAGGTAAGCTCTCCCTCTCCAGGGGACCTGAACTTTTTGACCAGTAGGCACACAAGGATGACTGAACCTTAGGAAAAACCCTGGTTCCTGGCATCCCTGGTCCTCATCTTCTGCAGCTTATTTGTGCTCCACGGCACTGCTCCAGCTGCACTCCTATATCTTCTACAGCCAGTTGTCTGGCTTCAGCTTCTTCCACAGCTGCCGTTGCCTCCTTGCCCATAAATCCTGTTCTCTCTTTCTCTTCAGCTTTCTCACCCCCCACTATTCTTAATCCTTTACTGGGTTAGTCACACTCTTAGTTTCTAAAAGTTTAGCAGCCTCATCTTGCCTCTTCGTTTTGCACGCTGATTTCTTACCTGGCAGCTGTCTAAATCCTTTTACTCTGGAAGTCAGCTTTTCATCTGTGCCTGGGTGCGTAATGCATCTCTCAGTACTTTTTACCACTTGCAGCCTTGCAGACCTCAAGGTGCAGTTGTCTGGTAAGGTCCCTTTCTATTTTCAGCAGAGGTGCCAGTTTTGCTCTCTGTCTAAATATTTTCGTAACCAGTCAGACAACTCTTGTGCATGTTTTTGTAAGGAATCAATCAAATTTTGTAGAAATTTATCACTCTTTTTGCTTTCTATGTAAGTGCTTTAGTAAGGAATCATGAACTCTTTTATGCTTTTGTGCTACCTTCATCATGAAACACAGTACTCTGCCTATGAAGATGTGTGTAAGGCAAGCACTTTCCATCAAAGGAAAGGGTTTGGCATTTTCTGGTCTGCCATATCCTGCTTCTCCATCCTGTACCCAGTTGGAAATTAAGAGATCTGGGCCTGTCTCAGCTATAAATAGCTCAGATGATGTTCAGTCCCTCTTAGTCTCGTGTCCAGGCCACCAGTTTATCAAGACCTATCTGTGGGGATGTGGTGTTTGTTGTAACTTTTTGTCAGGCTGAACAAAGGCACCAGACCACATGTCAGGGAGCTTTTGTGCTTTATTCAACAGTTGCCCTTAGGCTGGCAAACTCCCTACTATTTAGACTGAAAAGATGTTGCTTAACAAGTCCTTAAATTCTTATAATACACTTCTCAAAAGCGGTGGCTAGCAAGTCCTTAATTTTGTACAGTACACTTCAATAAGTTCTCAACTCCAACAGCAAACTTTTCAAAGGCTGACTCACAAACCACGACACACCATTTCACTTCTCAAAGGTGCTGGCTTTTGTTACTAACCTATAACACATTTCCATGACTCCCTACTCTGACAACAAATGTCACTTTGGGGTAGTATATGGTAGCCAAGTTTTTGCCAGGCAGAGCAGGGGAGGAGAGAAGTAAAGGTGGAAAAGAGAAAAAGAGAACAAAAAAGTTCACTGGTTCATAGATTCTGCATTGGTCTGGCTGCATGGATGATCTAGAGCTGGGATAGTGAGATAAGGGGAGGAAGGAGAAAGAGAGCCAGAGGGCCCAGTGGGCCCAGTCTGCCCCTTTTTATAGTTAACCTTGTGCAGACTCACGTGTAAACTAAACTTTTTGGACCGTTTTGTTTGCACATGCACAGCCAGCCCTTTGAGCCCTCGTCCTGGGCGTGAGCTGAGGTGGGGGCCCAAGTGTCAAGGTGGAGCAGGAAATTGGTTCAGGACACACTGCCCCACCTCTGCAGGGTCCTCTCTTTGGATCACACTTTTGCTGTCATAACAGTCAGAATGTTTGAGACAGAACATGCTTATGCTTGGTCTTCCACAGAGCTGCTTCTGGAAATAAGGCAATTTAAATTTCTTTGTGTGAAACATAACAAGTTACAAAGTAGTAACTGTTGCCTTTAAACTTTTAACGGTAATCTTTAATTCACTGATTCATTAGTCTACTCTTAAGATTTGAATTGCTAAAATAAGTGAAGTGTGTATGAAGTGTGCAGTTGGTTTCAAGGTTGGAATTTTTTTTTCACTTCTTTTTTTTTTGTTTTTGTTTTTGTTTTTTTTGTTTTTAAGGAATTTTTGCAGTCTATAATAATACCTTTTCAGCATCTCTCTAGAAGGTTGTAGTAAATCCAAATCCTAGTTTAATAGACTGGTCATTTCCTGTAACAAGAGTCCTATCACTTAAAGAATTTCTAGCTTTTGTTTGCCATTGCCTATGAAAGTGTGAGGCAGAGACAGAATATTACTTTGAAGAGATTTCACTGACTTATTAAAAACATGAAAAGTAGGTAGTAGCTGAATATTTATATTGTGCTTTGGATTATCATAGTTCTTGAAAATATCTAACCTTACAGTTCAAGTAAATGACTTTTCCAAAGCCTTTTAAAAAGGTAGTAACATCTTAAAAATTGTATAGTAGTTTACGTGTTTGGGACAAAATAATTGTGAAAAAAGGACATTATTCCTTAAAACAGATTTCACATTTTGAATGTCTCTTTCATTTTATTTGAATGTATAAGCATCCCACAAAAGAAAAAAGGAGGGAAAAAATTTGGTTCAGAGGAATCTCTCTGATAAACTAAGGAGTGGTTGTTTCTGTCACTCAGGTTACTGGTCCTTAGTAAACTGCAGATTAGTTCTTTGGTAGCAGCAAAGAATGCTTGTCTGTTGTTAAAAGATGAATTGTCTTCTGCAGGGAAAAGAAGCTGTCTAGGTTTTAATAATGAAACTTTGAAATAATTAGACTTGTATAAAAGCAGTGTAGGGAAGGTAGTTTATAGAACATTACAAATCTTGAACAACTACTTCAGTGGAGACCTGAGCTTATTTAAGTACACAAAATATACTAGTTTTTTTTGTGAAGCGAAGTTGGCTTCAGAATCCTGGAGTAACATGATGTTTGAACAGTTATCTCTTCCCAAGCTTATTTTTAGCTGCTGAAGTCTACTGAAACACAGATGAAAATAAAGAAATATTTCTTTTTTCATTCTTGCAGAAAAAACAAATGAAGTCATGTGAAGAGGTTATTAAGCTTGCCCTTTCACAAGTTTTATTGAACAAGATGATGTATTTCCTTTGTATGTTTGGATAGATAGGATAGGAAGATATCTAAGGCAATTTTTGAAAGCTGGCATCCAGTAAGTGGGCTACAAGTACATATTACCACATTTTGTTACATTCGGTACTCTCTCACTGGAGAGAATAACAGTATTTAGTTGTCTCCCTGCTAGACAAGGTTTAACTTCAGTCTTTGGCTGTTATGTAGTTGTCAATTAGACTTGTTTGGCTTGTTTGGTTTAAGAACAACATTGCCTTCTGCATATTTATCAGGACTATTTGCTGCTGGTTACTGGAACATGCAGCATTCATGAAAATGTAAATGTGTATGGCAAAAACTGGAAACTCTTTTCTCTAGAGCAGCTTTGTGTGTGCACTTATTCATGTAAATTTAATACAAGTTATTTTTCATCCTTTTAATGGGACCATCTCACAGCATTGCATGGTTATTAAGTTGTTAATGTACTGTTGATTGAGGCAAAACTGTGTAATTGAACAAGATTAAAGTTCCTGTGAAGCAGTGTCTTGTATTATTATAATCATCAAATATACAAGGTTTTGTGGACTAAAATATTTTCCTCTTAGCAGGCAGAATCATAAGTTCTAATTAGACCCCATGTAAAGAGTGATGTATTTTGTAACTAACAGACTTCTATAACACTACTGCAGGCAAACTAGTAGTTAATTTGTGTGGTTTTGTAAAAGGTTAAAATGTTTAAATAAATGCTTCTTAGTGGATTTACTCATACCTCTGAAAGCTGAATGCTAAAGATTGATAGTTGCACCGATTGGCTTAGGCTCTTGTTTACAGTGAAGCGTTCTGTTAGGGACTATCTGTCTTAAGTACTTGGTCATTAATTTTCATGTGTACTTCTCATAAACTGTAACTAGGATTGCCTGGTGGCCCAGTTAGTCTTGCTTAGTAATTAATTTTTTGAAGAATAAACACTTCTTGTTTCAGAGTCCTTGCGTGCTTCTTTGAAAAGAATGTCAGTGTTCAGCTATGCTGAATGCTCTGGAGCAAAAAAAACCCCATATAGTAAATTATTTTTTTTTTCTTTTTTGAAGAAATTATTATATTGGTCCTTCTTTAGTTCTGGGCATCAACCTTTAACATCTGGGCAACATCAAATCACTGAGAGGGACTTGGGGAGAAAGAAACACCTGAGTGTTGGAGGGAGGTGGCTTGAGGAAGAGAACAGTTTCTAATGATTGTACATTGGCTCATAGTTCTTGTGCCCTGGATGTGACACTAGGAAAAAACTAGGAAACTCATAGCTTCTTGAGAAAATGGTGTGAGGAAAAAAGATGGGCATCTTGCCCAAACTTTTCCAGAAAATTGATATCCAGCAGTATCACTTACTGCTGACAACTGTATTAACAGACTTATTAAGTATGTGCTGCAATTCTAGTAGTAATACTGTATAATAATGCACAGTTAAGGTCCAAATTATCACTGTTGCATTGAAAGATCACAGAATCAATTAGGCTGGAAAAAACTCTGAGATCAAGTCCAGCCTATAACTGAGCACCAGCAAGTCAACATGACCCTGGCACTAAGTGCCATGTCCAGTCTTTCCTTAAATGTTTCCAGGGATGGTGACTCCACCAGCCTCGGTGGTCAATTCCAATATCTAATCACCCTTTCAGTGAAAAAATTCTTCATGTTAAACCTAAGCCCCCCCTGGCACAGCTTAACCTCAAGACAATGTTACATATCACAAAAGGCGTGTCTTCTAAAAGATGCCCTAGGAAATTACTTCAAGAATCTTGTGGTAAAGTACCTTTGCTTTGCAAGGGGAGATACTCAAGAAGTTTAGGCTTTAATTTGGGCTGCTTGGGTGTTCCTGTGCTTGATCTCATGTCACTTTATTCATTTTAACAGACTCTGACACACGAGTTGAACACAGAACTAAGATTTCATTAATATATGTAAATTTTGTTGAGAAATAAATGTTTAAATTAGAAACTTATTCTAGGGCTTTTTGTGGTTTGTTTTGGATTTATAGTTCAGAATGGTGATACTCACTTTCTGCTAAGCTGTTACTATTGATGGAAGGATTTGGTATTTATTGTTAAGATCCTAGGATGAAACTTTTTTTTATGAAGATACATTTATCGTGTACTAGATTTTGGGAGAGTCTTCTCAATCTTAAGTTGCATATCAATACCACTTTTTGAAAACTTTAAGACATATCACCCACATGCTTTGGGGAGTCATATTATTTTTTAGCTATTGAATTGTGGGTCTGTGATTTGGTTTGCATGTTGGACCCTGGTCTGGTAGGACAATGCAAGATGTAAATGTCCCTCTATGCTCTCCTATCACCTGACGGAGACTTAGTGTTCTTCCTTTCTTAATTGCCAGTCATTTTGGAAGAAACATTCAAACTTCATGTGGCTTGGAAGTAGTAGGGCTAGTTTGGCTGGTAGTAGGTTACTGTTAGTTTTTAGGCTTTGTTTTAAATGTTGTTTTTGTTTTTAAATCAGGAGCCAATGAAGTCGAGAGCACCACAGCTACATTTGGAATACAGGTTCTACAAGCAGCTAGGATCTGGAGGTAAAAAAGGAGTGTCATGCATTTTACTGTGATATAACCCAGGATCAATTTTCGACAAAAGTTTTTGGATTTAGGGGTATAAATCTATTTAATTAAGGGTTCTTAGTTACTTAAAGCGGAAAAAAGCCTCATGAATGGGTGGATTAATGTATAATTTTTTCTACTATTCTAGTGTATTTTTATTCTACTCTTTAATGTAAAGTGTGTTTATGAAATCCTGACTATTTAATGAGTCTTCTCTATCACAGTGTTTGTCTGCATGGGTATACCTTAAAGTAATCTTAGACAATTTGTGTTACCTTTGAATAAATACTGTAGATCTCCAACCTGCTAATTACTAATCACATATTAGTGATACTTAAATAGCTTCAGACTCAGTTTAGCTTTACTTCACTTTCATTGGTACAGTATATAATGCTGCTTGCTAGTTTTAAGCCTCTTAAATACTTTTTATAAAAAGTTTAACTTTAAATGCAGTTTAATATTTGAATTTCTCATTTCACTCCCCTTGATGCTTTTATACCCAGAAGTACTCTTATGATGGTCGCCTGAATGATCCAATTGTCACCTTTTGCTTTTATAGGTGAGCAATACCTAAACCTTCTCACATTTTTGTGCCTTTCACAAAACTGCATATAATCAGTTAGTAAGGTGTGAAGCTTCTTAAACTAGGGAAGTGAGTACACATATTCTCTAAATCCATTATAACCTAGGAAAAAATATTGTGATATCTTTTCCTTGAAAATATTCCGTTAATTCCTAGGGTAGGCCGTGTAGTTAACTATTTTCCCATTTTTTACTAATATAGAAGTTTATGGTGAAAATGGACCACTGTTTTTTTACATGCATGCTCAGGTGCTTTTTTTAGCAAAGGCATCCTGGAATTTATAACAGTGATTGTAGTTACTCTTAAAACATAATAAAATGCTATTTAACATGAAAAGTACAAAATGAACATGCCCATACCATTTTCATTTTGTTGCCTTGAATGTGTGTGCATTATGATGAGTTTTAATACTTTTTAAGTACTACTTTCACTTTTTTGCTTAAAATTCAGGATCATATGTTCATTGCTGCACTGACTGGATAGTGTTTCTCTAGTTAGGTAGCTTTCAAAACTTTGTGATGCTTTTTAAAGACTCTCTGGTGAAACATACCTACTAATATGTTCAATTAATATAGAACATTTTTTTGACACTAAAATGAATACTTTGCAACCAGGAGTCTTTAGAGACAGCTCTTTGTAAGACACAACATTGTCTACTTGTTTTCATAGGTGGAAGATAAAATTGCAGATACCTATTCAAAGTGTTGAGTCTTAAATACAGGGCTGATTGGAGAATATGATCAGAATATGATGTCTGGGTTATTTTGCAAGTAGTTATAAACTGTCAGCTTACTCTAGGATAGCATTGTGAAATAGCTGATAAGTAGAAAGTTGAGATCTTAAGTGTTTGACTAATGGGTCATGACAACCCACAGGTTAGGAGCTGTACCCAGCTGTGAAACCAAGGTGTGACTACCTAAAATTAGAAAGGAGCTGCATAATGGAGGCAGGAATAAGCCTCTAATTTCTAGTTCAGGCTTCAGAAATTAGGCAGTGCTTCTCAGAGGTAGGGAACCTAATGGGAATATTTCTTGGAGGAAAATGTCTTAGTGAATGTAACTTGGTTTACCTTTTTGTTTACTGAATAAGACTGCGTAACTATGTTTAGTGAAGAACATAGTCAAGTCGAAGTTATTCTGTTTTACTTCAGATATCATTCACTCTTTGTAACCCTATTTGTTGGTTTCAACAACTTTATCACTTTCTCTGATGCTTATTAAAGTATTTTAAGGGAGAGTGATCTCTCTGATTCTTTACATGAAGATGAGAAGACCTTTGGGGTGAAAATAATATAAAGCTGGTAACTTAGTAAGCTTCATGAATATTTACAAAGAACCTTGTTTTAGACCTCCTCTGTTTTTGCAGTAACCTGCTTCTATTCAGAAGTGAAAGCCTCCCCCAAGACTTACAGAACCTTGAAAGCTCCTTTTTGGGCCTTTCTTACATGCCCCACTTGAGGTTCATTTTAATGGGTTTTGTGGTAAAGGCTAATTACGAAGAAAGTAATACTTTTGTTCCCATCTTCTTAGAAGTTATCTTTGTGCAGTAGTCACTTTTTCCATCTTTGTAGGAGTTGGGCTGTCAAGCTCAAGTTGTGCAGTCTGATTCTTCAAAAAAACTTTGCAGTATTATGTAGTTTCTCTTCTTATGTAATCTGTGGCAGTTGGTTTTACTTTACTGCTTTTGTTTACTCTGAAGCATAGATTTGAGAAATTGTCACATGAACAGCTGGAAAACATAGTGTTGGGAAGTTGGTGGACCACGGGATAAATTCAGGAAGCAGCTAATCCTTCCTACGTAGAACAGGAGAGATTAAAAAAAATTAAACTACATCTATCCATGTGGACAGTGTTGCTTTATGGGAAGTGGTTTTACTTTTGTCAGAAAGGGAATAGATTAAAGGAAGTGATCTTCAGTGTGGAAGTTGAAGAAGAGTCTGTCATAGGAGGTATGAAAATATTTGTTACTATTGGAAGAAATTTCAAGTATAGTAATTGTGAGCAGATAGAAAATTTCTCTGATATGTAATTACTCACCATACTAGCAGTTATAATAGTCTGAGGCCTTCTGGCTTTTAAATTTCTAGAAATCCACATTTGCAGGCTTTCTTAACCACAATGAAGTAGTCTTTTCCCTAGCAGTTTTTGTTTATTCACACAGACTTTTTGAAGTTTGGCTGATAGCTATTACCTGCATGGACTGCATATTTTGTATTTAATTGAACTGAACTATGCTTCCCCTTTTCCTCATGTTCATATATATATATGGATAATAAAAGGAATTGGCTACTGAACTATGGATTCATAAGCAAGTAGTGGAAAGGGAATAGCAGTCCATTTCTTTCCCGTTCTTGTAAGCAGAGCCATTATTTTCAATAAAAATTTTCTTAATTTTCACAAATCTGAACTATGAATTCCACAGTTTATGCTGCAATCAAATGTTGACACTTTCGACACTTTTCACATCAACTTTTGGTTGATGTGAAATAACCTGAAGCTTAAGGGATAAAATTGCTGTAGCCCCTGTGAAATCCTACCTTACTTGGAGGTGGCATGGAGAGGAGGGAGAGGCATTAACATGTCAATGAATAATTCTGGAAGAAAAGGAAGTTATTTTCTTGCAATGTCTTCCTAACATATTTGCAATGTCTTTTTTTTTTATTTGGATTACAGATTATATTACCTTCCAGCCCTTTTTAACACAGTTTCTTTGTACTTCCTCTGATCTTGCGGGTCTCCTTGAAGGAAGGAGTAGCATTTTCAAGTTGTATATCGTCTTGACATTCCCTTATCTCAAGCCGGTCTTTGTCTACTACACAGCTACTTTTTTTTTTTTTATAATATCCTTTTTTGTTTCATTCCTAATGAACTTTTGTGTTAGATTTTTTTAATTTATACTATTAATTTCTGTGATAAGAGCCATATAATTCTATGTTTTGAATGCCATGAAGATGGAAGACATGCTCGAGTGGAAAAAACTTTGGAGGAATCTTTTATAGTTCTGCTCACTGAGAGAACAAAAAGAAATAGACATGAAATATGGTAGATACACAGTTTTTATACACAGGACTCTTGAGCTATATTAATTCTTTGTATTAAATAAGTACTTTTCATTTGCATGAATAATTATTAACATTTCAGTGTATATGTTTGGAGAGAATCTGCTCATATAGCAGGCTTACCTTTACTTTTAAATAGGAATGTGCAGTAACATGTAGGTGTTTGTCAGGACAAAAAAGTGAAGAATCTTTCTTAAACAGGAAGCATTTAATGTACTTTTTGAAGGTTTTTTTTGAAACATTTTTAATTATTCATGGAAATTGACCTAAAATTTATTAAAAATAGTTTTTAAATTAGTCCAAAGATGGTGTCCTGGTTTGGACAGTAGGGGTGTTAACAGTGATGAGAGAACGCAATAGAAAATCAAGAACAAACCAACAAGTTTTATTTTACACACACAGAAACCTGACAGTAAAAATGCAGGAACAGACAAACTGGGCTCCTCTGTGGTTGGCTGCTGGTGTGAGGGAGAAAGTATAGAATGGCGCTGGGTCCTTGCTGAGGTTTCCTGAAAAACAGGAAAATGAAAGGAAACCCAAGGGGACTCCCAAAGGGAGAAATACCAAAGCTGGTGGGTGATGTCATCTCAGCCCCTGCGCTGCCTCTGCTGCTGCTGAAGCTGCAATGCTGCTTGTGCTGTTGAGCAGAGACGAGCAGAGATGCAACTCTGATGACCGATGAGCCCCGAAAGAGGAAGATGCCTTCCAAGATAGCTGTTTTGTAGGCAGTCTAATCCCGTGCAATGTCAGAGTTCCTCCTGGGCGCAGGTTGCCTTCTGCAACCTGCTAAACGGTGCCCAGGAATGGCCCTCTGTGAGATCTCGCCACGAGGCAACATGGTGGCGCTTCCTGCCAAAATGTCTTGTGGCCAGGGCACGAGGCGGGATGAGGCTGCCCACGGGCACGAAGGGGTGCCCTGGGGGCCCTGGGCACCAGCACCGGGCTGCCCTCACCCGGTGTGACCGCGGCATGCACTTGTGGCAGGGTGGTTCCCTCTGCTGCGACGGTCTGCCAGCACTCTGTTCAATGCCGTCTTTCGCGCATGCGGGAAACCCACTGTGCATGTGCGCAGCGCCAGGAAAGCCAAGCCGAAAACCTGCAGGCATTTGGTGGTGGTTTTCTGCCGCCGCTGCACCCAGGGCGACTCCATGCCTGCACCGTCAGCCCTGGGGCAAGCCAGCGGGGCTGTGCCCACGGCGGCCCCCAGCTTGGCGCTGATGGCTGCAGGTGGGGCTGGCCCCCGCGCTGTACTCGCTGCTGCCGCGTGGACTGGTGGGGGAGGTGGCGGGTGCTCCCGCCATCGCTGCCAGGGCAAGCCCGTGGGGCTGTGCCTGTGGCAGCTGCAGGGTGAACTGGCGGGAGGGGGCGGCAGGTGGCACGGGATGCCCTGCCGCTGCCTGGCGACTTGTGTGAAACCAGAGCCGTGCTGCACTGCAATGTCCGGAGCTTGCCTATCTTGCTTTTACAAACATACAAAAGGCAAAGTTTAGATCACCCCTCGTTCCCTCACCCGTCCCAAAAGCCCCTATAAACCCTCCAAAAACTCCACAACCCCCCCTTCCCGTCCCCCCAGAAGAGGGAAAAAACAAGAAAGAAAGGGAAACATGTTTTGGCTTCAGAAACTTTGTTTCACCCCATAACATTGGGGCTTATTTTAGTCATGTCAGTATTTAGCTTTCATTTAGATTTTATATGCCAATAGAGATTTTTATGAATTTTTTTTTTCTTTTCTGGCATAATTTTGTTATTCACTAACTATATGAACATGTTTTCCTCATGAAGTTTGAGATCATTCAGTCAGAAATTTCTCAACTGAATGAACAACATACTGATGAATTTAGGATATCTTTACTTATAATAAAATTTGTTAAATGTGTTTTAATAGTCAAGTATGAATTATAAGAAACTGACGTGTTGTCATACACGCACTACTACAAATGAAACTACAGCTGAATTCTTACCTGAAACTGCACTGAGATGTACGGAATTAATAGAAGACAGTTTTGTGTGTTTTACTGACTTTTTAAATTCATCTTGTTTGCTATCAGTCTTTCTTTGCATGGTTAGAAGATGAGCTGTAGGTGTATTTCATGTGGTATGCCCGTAGTTTCACTGTATCTAAATGCAGCATGCTTTCCTCTTAGGAGGGCCTGAGGGGGAAAAGGATAAACGGTAACTGCTGCCTCCATTTGACTATAGCAAAAGAATGCTGAGTAAAATTGAATTTTTTAATGTGGCGTAGTGTTGGTGAAAACTGAAAATGCTTTTTTTTCTTTGTGTAGGTATTTACAGTATGGTTCCCTTTTGCAGAAGGGAGCCTGTAGATTAAGTCATGCTGTTATGTTTTGAAGATTGTAAAAACTATTCAACTTTTATTGTTGGATTTTTCTAGCGTGTCTCAATAAATAGGTTATTATCATAATGTCTGAAAGTCTTTGCAAGTGAATGAAGACTCTTTTGTACTTACTCATCTGACAACAAAACAAAAGAACGGCAGGCAGCTTCTACTGGTTAACATGTCTTAATAGAGTTCCTGCCTGTATGCTGCTGTTAGAACAGACTTACTACAGCACTTGTCTATAGCAACAAGGGGTATCCATTGTTAGATTTTATTTTTTCATTTGAGGTAATTTTTGAAAGAGACAAAGATCTGTTCAGCTGTGGATTATTCTACTGTTGTATTAATATTTCAGGGAAGACAGGTGCTCAGTATTATAAACTATGTTTTATTTTTCTTAAATTTTATACTTCTTTTAGCTGAAATCTAGTTAACGCTTCCATACTGAAAACTGTAAGTCAAACACATTTCTTACAGGATGAGTGCTGACTCATGAATGTATAGGGTACGTATTTGTGCACTGTGGAAAAACATGTTGTACTTCAAGAGGTTATGGCCTACATGAAATGAATGCATTCTGTACATGAGTCTTTTTTGTGATTTGGTACCAACAGTCATGTGGTAAATGTGCTATCTAAAAATAGAGTTTTTAGTTTTGAGGCCACGAGGGCCTGCCTTTGACACAACAGGACCATAGTACTTGTACAGCAGTAATGAAAATATTACTGTTGGATTAGTGGTTGAAGAAAATTGCAGTGCAGGCATAATGTGGTTTGGGAAGATACAGAAATGTTACCAGATGACTTGTGTACGTGTTGACTTGTGAGTACTGCTAGTGTAAGAACAGGTCTGTAAGTAATCCCGAGAAGCTGCAGCCAGGGAATTGCAAAGCATTTGTGTGTGGTGGTCAGTTGCTGTTGTAGGGCTGTGGAGTCTACTCCACATTTTGGTAGTCAAGCTCAGTAGAATATTTATTTTACTGTTTAAAGCATGTCAAGATTTGCCAGGCAGATAATTGTGTTTTGGTTTGGGAATGTATCAAAGTGAGTTTGAAATATTCTGAATTTCTGATTGCCAGAAACTAAGGCAAAGTGTCTTAAGGCTAGAGACTATGGCATTATATTGGCACGATCCCAAGCCAACACACAGACTGACACAGGCCACAGTTGCGTTGCAAGCAAGGAATAGTTTATTGCATCATGCACAGATTTTTATATGTTTCTTGTATGATCACGCGATGAATTTCACAAAGTCATTGGGTAAGTGGTCCCGATCATGCACCCCTACAGTTTATGTGATTGGTTGGCATATCACTAGTCTTAAAGACAATAGAATAACATTTTTCATTTATGGTTGTCAGGATACAAAGGAAGGCCTCATTTCAGTGTTTCTTGAAGCGTGTGGCCTAAGCAGATTTTAGACTCACTGACACGTAACTTAGAGAGCTTTTTCTTCAATGTCAAACACATCAACTATACTAACAAGAGACAACACTTTTTGTGTTACAAGGTATGTTATATACAGTTTAATGTTCATTGGTAGGTTAGGCATCTGTTATGGTTTTTCCTTGTTTTTCATATTGGAAATGTTTGATGGGCTAAAGGCCAGGAATGAGGTTCAGTACTTCAGTGTTTACTGTTTTTTTTTCTCTAGGTAAAGACAAAAGTATTTATGGTAACAAAAGTGTTATTCTTCATCTAATTTCATTTCAGACCAGTGTTAGCTGGTGTGTAGAAGACCTGAGTGTTCAGTGACACCTATGCATTTTGTCATACACCTCTATTCAGGATATAGAATGCATGAAGCAGATATTGGCACTGAAAGAGAGGCTATCTATTCTATATTTCTATTTTTTTAATCTGTCACTGTGAACCATTGGGAGAAGGCAGGGGGATTTCAGTTTGCTAATGATGTCACCTCTAGTTCCTCCCCATGGCCATAGACACCTTGCCTTTCATTTCAGCCTGTGCAATAAAATGCAACCCGGCATGGTTTCATCACAGTGTTTCAGCCTCTGTGTTCTGCTGTAACTCTTCCCACGACAAAATTTTCAGTGTTATGTTTTCTTAGTTTCTTTCTTAGTTGGTGAGCTGTAACTTATTTTAGTAGATTGATGTTCTGCCATATTCTGCCATGAGGAAGTATCTCAGTAACAAGTCTCCTTGAGTGTAGTGCTAGAAATAAATTGTAGCTGGATTGATGTGACAGGTTTGTCATATTGACATATTTGACATATTTGTTCATGGGTCTTCGAGAAACAATTTAAAATAACTTAGCTCATTCTGTATTTTTCAAAATATTTGGAGTTTGGAATCTTGCACATGCTGTTATATAGGATAAAAAGTATGGAAGTTATGTTTGAAGCAAATTTGTAAACAAGATTTTTACAAGAGTATTAATTGGCTGTTCCCAGTACTTAGTTAAAGTAGCAGTAATTTACTGGAACTTCAGATTTTAGATTATTTAACTTCTAAAAGAATTGTTATGTTTCTAATGATTAGTAACAATGTAAGTTGAAGACAAAATATCTGTGAACTGCTGAATTAGCAAGTAAGTCAGTTCAGGGCAGTCTTAGTTGACATAAGTAAATAATATTTTATGAGTTCTTATACATGTGTCGGAGTTATCTCACTTCATAATCTTTGCATAGATCTTGCTAACTGTCATTCAGTGTAAACGCAAGATGAATTTTATTAGTAACTTCACATGAACTTTGCTTTAAGCTGTACTCCTAGGTAGGTAGCTGAGACTTTGCTCTTAAACTGAAAGCTGTTTTTTAAATTTTGTTGGTAATGCTCTCCTACTTCATTACTTTAGTTTTAATTTGACTGAGATTATTATGTAGGAGAATAAACAGTTAGGTGAAGTGTTTTTTAATCTTTTAGTAATAAAAATCTGTGCAGGTCATCTTAGAAAAGAATACATAATTTAAGTGTTTATTTTAAGGGTGATTAAACTAAATCAAATATTGAATATCTTGACCGAAGAGGTATCTGTTTATAGGCAGCATTAATCTGTGTACTGATGACTACTATAGTTTTCTGGTGAGTTTGGGGAAGAAACTGGTTCTGTTATGAGTTGCTGGTGAAATGCTTCCTTTAGTAGGAAGGTTGAGCTGCTTAATTATTAATGTGAATATGCTAATATTCATGTTTTTGTGAATGAACAATAATGCTTGTAGCAAATTTATTTAAGTGTAGTCCAACAAATACTTTAAAAAATGATGCTGGCAGCTTTTCTTGTTTTATACTTGTCCTCTTCTAGCATTTGGCTTAAGGAAATATACAGATTTTTTTTTTATTTATATCTAAAATAATTTTACCCCCTGGAATAAGTGCAAGAGATACGGTAAGAATGGCAGCTGCTTAATAGTTTCACATGATAATGTTTCTGAGAAACAGCAATTACTTGCCATGAGAAGCCTGGTTGTATGCAAAAATTTATACTGGTTTGGATTATGACATCAAACACATATTTCAGAGATTAATTGTGAATTTTGTGTAGCACATGAAAGATAGCTTTAATTGTGAAAGGAGGCTTGATGATACAGTTAACAATGTAGTGGATGTTAGATAAATGGATATTTGATTTAATAAGGATGACAATAAAAATGCATCTCTCATTCTGTTTTAGTAGTGTAAATTACTAGTTACAGAACATTTTCCCTTGAAAATAGATCTGTTACGCTATTATTTCTTATTTTGAGAACGTATTCTCATATTTGTAAATAAGAAAGGTAGCCTTAAGTGTTGTGGTGCCGTAGTCATATTGCTGATACAGTGTCTCATTGCAGGTTTAGGGTTTTATAGTTCATGGATGGTCAAGGTTTTAGTAGCATTAAAGTGCTGTGTTTCTGGAGATTGTATGGCCTTTTGTGTATTCTGCTCTGGTTCAAGTCAAAATACACATGTGGCACTACACTGGGTTTTTATAATCACTTCCTTTGAGAGGATTCAAACCAGATTCTGTAAACAGAGTAGGGAATACTTGTGTTTGTGGCAGTTTGTTGGATTTCGTCCTTGACAGGGTACCAGTATGATGTGTTATGAAAGATAACTATTACTGCAAATCTTCCACCTACTTTAAGGTATTTTGCTTTTGTCCAATGAATTGCTACTTCATAAAATTAAAAGTGCAGATAAAAGCCAGTGAGGTATAGGAAGCTGAATGCAGAACACCTTGTTCTGCAAGACTAGTCTTGTATATTTTACTGGCATTTATGGATCTGATATTAACGGACAGTCTAAGTAATAACATATAATGCAAATCACACCAGCATGCTTCTTGAATGGCTTAGAGAAAACTTTAAAAGGAAATTACTGTTACAAGAAACTGAAAAGCTACTTACTAGCTTAATAGCTTTACATATTTACATTATGTTTGATAGAGATATTTTGCTAAGATATGGTTCAAAATTACGTCAGTGGTAAATAAGCTTAAGTACAAGTGGTATTGCTACAGATCTGTGCATTACGTATTTCTGCCAGGCAGTTTCTGCTGCTTGTTTATCTAGTTACATTTTTTTTTGTTTGTTTTGCTGAGTGAGGACACACATACAATAACTGAAGCTACAGTGTAGAATTCGTGTTAAATTAAGTAGCTGGAATTTTTTCTTTAAGATACAGTTCTGTGCTAGTCATTATGTATATAGCTTTAGATAATTGGATTGAACAGCGTGTAACCTCAAGCTTAAATCAGGCTTGATGATGATGTTCTTGAAAAAGATTGCAGGCAATATGTATAACAGTCATAGTAGAATTGACTTCTACTTTATTTTAAAGATGTTTGACAGATACAGTTTAATCTATTAGTAATGTTTTCTTTATTCTTATGTTTTTATCCTTTCAGCATTATAAAGAAAGTCAGATCTGTCAGCTTTAAAATCTTTCTGGACATCATATATATAAACATTTCTGGACTAAAGAATTTAAGTGAAAATTAGGCAAGATAATCTGTAAATCCACATAACTGGGTACACATAACTGTAGAAAGTCAAAAATGAGTGAAAAATTAGTTCCCTATTGTCACCATCTCCTCATTCCCACTGCCAGGATTTCCTCAGTATATACTGTGATACAACATCTGACCTAGTGAGGGCCTAGTGTCAATAATTTTATTATTAGCAAAGCTTAGTTTTAGATAAAAAGTATATACAAAATTCTCTTTTCCACCCCAGCCACCCCAGTGAATAGTCATGCAGTTTCAGGGTGTTTGGACTCTGTTTTTGAAATCACTGGTGTACAGCAGCAATGTTTTAGGTGGCTAATTAAAGTTAACTTTTCTAGAAAACGAAACTGGAATTAAGCAATGTTCAAATAGTTAATTTCCAAGTCAAGGCTTTCTTGATTTTTGCCATGACTAAAATGGAATTGACAGTCATATTGGCTTAGGATGGATTTAAAATGTTATAACAGATCATTCACATAAAATATTGTAGATGGCTTTAGTAAATTGAGTCTATTTGAATGAAAGTGTTTTAATGGTGAGCAAGTATAAATATCTAGGAATAAGCAAATGTGTTAAAAGTAATTTAGTGTGAGTATGCAAATCTATTTGTTTGGCCACAAGTAAGTTTCTTCTTTGGTGGAAGAGTTGGAAGTTACTTCTAACTTCTCGTGTTATTTCTGTGACAAGCGTTGAGGTCTGTCCATAATTGGAAAGTGGTACTTGTTTTTAGAAAAGATATTTGAGAATGAGGCAGAAGATCTGTCACGTTAATAGCAATGACTGAATAGTAATCAAACTGATTATTGAGCAAGAAATCTGGAAACAATGTTTTTAGTTTCACAACAAAAAGACTGGAATGTGTCTTAAAAGCTTCAGTATTTCCTTTGTATATTCCTCAGTGGTTGAAGCCAGACTAGTTCAACATGGAAGCAAAGTACATCCTCTTAATTGGTAATACATATGAATATCCTGTTAAAAAATAGGGAATTCTTATTTTTTAAAAATTCAGAGGGTTTGTTTTATTTAACTTAGCCAATATCTCTTACAGATCTATGTAAAAGTGATTATTTATCTCTCTATAGTGGGGAAAAAGCCTTGGATACTTTTTGTTATTACCATGTTACTTTCTGACTTCTCTTCTGGAGATCTAGAGACATGAAAAAACAATGCAAGTAGCAGAATGATAGTAGCTTATTGGTTTCAAGCAACAGCAGTAAGACTGTTTTGGTTAAGAACCAAACCCCTAACTTTGTACTATTAATACTGAATTATTTTATCAACATAGGTAGTTTTAGACAGAATGCTTTATATGTGCCTTGCAGAAGTTATGAAGTTAAACACAATTTTGAGGTGTTCTGGAGTTTCCAGCTGATCAGCAGATCAAGTCTTTTAGGTATCTGTCTGATAATTAGGGAATTTTTTTTTTAATTGAGAACAATATTTTGTACTATGTTCTGATACAATATGCAATATGGTCTATGCTCCTTCATTAGTAGAAATAAGCGACTTTTGTGGAGTCATTCTGAAAGGGGTATGATTATGCATGTTAAGTATATTTGTAAAGGAATGAATATGATTATACTTGTTCAAAAATAAAGGTTTGGTCTTCAAAAATTCAACAGTTAAACTGGATTTTTAGGGATTCTCCTTTCATTATTCTCACCTGTAGGAAAGAGATTAGTGAAAACGCTCTTAAAAACATAGCATTAATTTGATTTTAGTATTGCTAAAACAATAATATATTCTTTTACCCAAAACTGTAGTTGATACAGTTTTAAATTTGTCCTCCTAATGTAAGTGGCACTGTAGTAAGGTATAAAAACCTGAAGACTTTATGTACTTCAAAATCCACTCAGAGATGTTTTAATTTTTAAACATACATTTGATCTACAGAGAATGAATGTGAAATCCAGTGTTTCATTAAGATATTTTGAAAATAGCTTAGTACTTCTGTACAGTACAGTATTGTACATACAACATTGTAGAAAAAGCTCACATGAAAGAAAGAATACATTTTCAGAGTATTGAATTTCTCAGATAAGTGAGATACAGAGGACATGTACTGAAGAGCAATAAAACCCCACAAAACAAAACACCAAACCCGAACAAAAAACCAAAATCCAGAATAACCAGCTTCCTTACGTAAACAGAACTTATTCTGCTAAATGAGGAAGATGTCTTGTGTATATCAAAAACTGCAAGATGAAGCAATGATATCAAGTTATTTTTAATTAAATTGTCACA